>JAKTXI010000030.1:0-181723 GCA_030582475.1 Suhomyces panamericanus
GTAGTGGTTATCACTTTCGGTTCTGATCCGAACAACCCCGGTTCGAATCCGGGCGTGACCTCTTTTTTGTACTATTTTGGATATTTCCTATGTGTTTATTTTCACTGAAGCACATTTGCGCACCGTCTGAACAACAAACAGGTTACGTAGTGTAGTGGTTATCACTTTCGGTTCTGATCCGAACAACCCCGGTTCGAATCCGGGCGCGACCTTCTTTTTTGGCCAATTGTGCATAGTCACGTGACCCATACCTACCCATGTGGGTCCTTTTACCTGTCTACTAGCCCCAATGCCTGTGGATACGTTAGTTCTAGACATCGAGGGCACTGTGTGCCCCATCACATTTGTCAAGGACACGTTATTTCCCTACTTTTTGGCCCAACTTCCCGCTTCTTTGGCCTCCATTTCCTTCCCTTTGGACTCCTCCACAGAAGACCCCATAACCAAGATCCTCCTTGGACTTCCCCAGGAACACCAGCAGAATCGTGAAAATGCCTTGCAATACTTCCAGGGTCTTGTAAGGGCCGATGTCAAGGATCCCGTCTTGAAATCGTTGCAAGGATTCATCTGGAAAACTGGATATGAACAGGGCCAATTGAAGGCCCCAATCTACCCTGATTCAATCAAGTTCATCAGGGAGTATCCTTCCAAGAACACCAGAATATACATCTACTCGTCGGGTAGTGTCAAGGCACAGGTCTTGTTGTTCGGATATGTGGACGACAACGGTGTTTCTGTGGACCTTAACCAGTTCTTAAGTGGATACTTTGACATCACCACTGCAGGATTCAAGTACGAGAAGGGCTCGTATGAGACAATTTTGAAGGAAATTGGTCGGGAATCAAGTGCAGAAAACGTCTTGTTTCTCAGTGACAACGTCGCAGAGGTCGAGGCAGCTGTGGCCAGTGGCATGCAGAGCTACATTGTAAGAAGACATGGAAATGCTCCATTGACAGCAGAGCAGGAGGAGAAGTACAGGGTTATTGACTCTCTTGACGAGTTGGAAATTTAAGGAGTGTATGAGCATATAATAGTGCTGCTGGTCGATGAACAAATTGAGCCATATCTTTATTGGACTAGTTCATGAAACTGAAGAGGCTGGTAAAGTGGATGGGACCAGTTAAATGGAACTAATCGAATAATCAATTATAGACTATTCAAGCCCCAATGTGTCTATGTTTATGAATCCGCCCTCTCTAATTGATTAATATAATGATAATTTCTATTCTCTAAAATTAATCTTCTACTCTCTTTAATCACACTTTCCTTCATCTACCTATGCAAAGCATTGTTATTAAGCTAATGTACATACATTTACATATCCCTGAACAAGATATCAGCAGCAACCTCTTCGTTCTTGTCGCAGGCCAAGTAGACCTGGATCACGATGCCTCTCTCGAAACCCAACTCACAGAGTCTCTCTATGGCATTCTCTTCCTGTTCACTAAAGGAAATGCGGATTTCGGAGCCCTCGGCGTCTTCTCCTTCGATGTCGAAGCCCAAGTCGTCGCCTCCTGCGCCCAAAAACGTTCTGACAAATCCCTGTGGGTCATGTTGGATCATTTCGCTGAGCTGGGGGTTTTCTGTGGCGATTCTCTCCAAGTACTGCTGGAGTAACTCGGGGTCCGACTCCAATGCCGCTCTTAAACGGCTCAATTCGTCTTCGTTGGCCAAGCCGGCCTCGCCTGCTTGGTGAGGGTCTTCGCCCTGGGCCTGGGCTGCGGCAGCTGCGGCCTCAAACAAGTTCTCGCCGTGCTCCTCATAGTCTTCGTGTGACACGTCGGCGTCCTGGGTGGATTCTGCCACGGGAACAGGCGCAGAGGGTGCAGAAGGGGCGGCCTGTAATGACTCTGGAATGCCAGTTAACAAGTATTCAACGGCACGGTGGGGGTTGTTGAAGGCGGCTCTCAACGCGGCCTCCACTTCGGCTCTGTCGTAGCCCATTTCCATTATGTTTTGGATGGTGGCCTCTCTTTCTGAGCCCACGGCAAAGGCAGAACCTGGTTCGCCAGATGTGGTGGAACTGGCGGCGTTTTCTGTAGAAGCAGCGGCTGCAGCTGCTGCTGGTTCAGGGGCCGAGGGTGCACCGGCACTGGGAGCACTGGGGGCGGGCTTGGGCGCCGCCTTGGCCTTCGAAATCATGAAGATGATCGAGTCACCTTCCTTGATCTTTGTGGATTCGAACGTCTGCTCGTCCTGCAACACCTTTCCAGAATAGACGAACTTGAGCTGCGAGGCCTCGCAGCCCTTCTCGGCCCCTAATTTCGCCTTGATGGCCGCCACGGAGTCGGACAATTCGATGTCGATAGGTATCTTCTGCTTCTTGAAGTCTTTGAAAACAATCTGCATTTTCTCGATTTTTGGGGGAAAAAAGTCGGGGAAAAGGGATTGGGAGTGTGAGTACGACGGATCGGGCAGTACGCGGGTGCTTTGGGGAGCAGAATGGGCCACTGGTGCTGCTTTGCGCTGGGGGTTGTGCTGGAGGTGGATTTGATGGAAAAAGGCATAAGTGGCGAGTGTCGTGCGCGCACCAGACAGGCACCGAAAGCAGCACTTTGGTGATGGCAAAATCCGCCATCACTTCCTCCTTCCCAATCACCCACCATCGTCCATGTCCAAAAACAGAAGGGTATCCGGAGTCCGTGGTCCCAACTCGGCCCTCACGGAATTCCTACGCAATGAAGGCATCACCGATGGCTTCAGACGGAGAAGAGAGGCCCAGATCTCCGAGACGCCAGAACCAGCTGAAGACAGTGAAGAGCAGGACCAAACCGCCACTATGGCGCCATCGCCGGTTTCCTCCGGGTCCCGGCGTCGAAGACGCGTCGAAAACACGCCAGATGACGAAGAGGAGGCCATTCGGGCAGCAGGAAGAGCCAAAAGAAGAAACGGAGACTCCGACCCCGATCCCGACTTTAGTGACGAAGAACTTGCCACCAATGGCTTCAAGAAGTTTGGAGAGGAGGACACGTGCGTGGACTGTGGAAACACCTTCAATCTCTCGGTATATTCGCGTTATGTCAAAGAGAAACGCGGTTATGTGTGTGAGTCCTGTAACGAGATCATCAAGGCCAAAGAACGCAACACGCGCAAAAACCAGGTCAATTCGCGTCGCAAGCGCAAGAAGATTGCCCTGGCGTTGTTGGACAAGCAGGTGGTCCGCATTCCCAAGCTCCAGGACATCTGCATCAAGAAGATCACCCAGAATATCGACGACGTGGATGTTCTCGGCGACATTGGCCAAATGAACTTGAACAAGATCTCCAGAATTCTCTCCAAAAATAGGTCGCTCAACGACTCCACCATTTCTCTATTTTTGAACCCCAGTTTGCGGTCCTTGGAATTTTGGGACTGCTCCAACGTGGACTCCGACTCCTTGAACAAGATTGCATCTTTTTGTCCCAATCTCGAATCCTTGACCTTGTTCATGTGTGGACAATTGCACAACGACAACCTCAACTACTACAAGTCCAACTTGACGAAGTTGTCTGCCCTCAGCTTGAACGGGCCATTTCTTATTAACGATGCCACTTGGCAAGCATATTTCCAGGAATGCGGTCACAACTTGACCAAATTCGAAGTAAGAAACACTCACAGATTCCTGAACGACTCTTTGATATGCCTCTTGGAAAACGCTGGTCGCCACCTTGAATCATTGAAGTTGTCCAGACTAGACGGGTTGGACTCAATGGAAGTGTACAACATGATTCCACATTATCTTGACACCTCGAAATTACTAGAGTTGGAGATTTCATATCCCAATAAAGAGGAATTAATAACGGACGACTTACTCATTAACATATTTGCTGTCACTGGCGAATCACTCACCTCGTTAAACCTCGATGGGTGTTCTGGTCTCACTGATAAATTCATTACCGAGGGTTTGATCAGGTTCTGTCCTAATTTGACCAGGTTGTCATTGAGAAACTTGGAGAACTTGACCGATGAAGGGTTTGCTGCGGCATTTGAGGAATACTCCATAGTAAATACTGGAGGATTAATCAGTGTTGACCTCACCAAGTGTTCTGGCTTGGGAGATGAGGCCATCTATGCTCTTCTCAAACACTCGAGTCACACTTTGGTGGAGCTCAGCTTCAATTCGCTCGATAAGATCTCCAAAGAATTCCTCTTACAATTGTTCACCGATGATCTCCATCCATACAAGAAATCCATAAGAGATAAACTTGTCAACGAAGAAGCAGACGCTGAAGTTGTCTTCTACAGTCAATTAAACTTTCCCTTTTTGACAACTGCGGACTTTGGCTTTGTCAGATCTGTGGATGATGAGATTTTGGAATTGATAAGTGTTGCTTGTCTGAAGTTATCCATTCTTGAAGTCTACGGCAACAATAGGTGTACATTTAAAGCAAACTTTGGAAATAGTCTAATGGTTATTGGGCGTCAAGGTGACGAGATATAATACATGTTATTTTACACAATTTTATACGTTGGGATAATTGATCCTCATGCTGGCCTTTTCGACGTTCCTGAAATAAGGAAATGGGGGTATGGATACGTTATTCCCATTGAGATGTATATGGTTGGCTCTGGTCATTAACAGATTGGTGATTTCTGGAGATGCATCAACGAAAATTCCAGGGTTAGAGATATGCTTTCTCATTATTTTCATCAATTCGTCTTCCTTGTTGATCGGGCCATTCGACTTTGAAGATCTCAGCTCTTCGATCAGTTTGACTATGTGATTATTCTCTGCAGCTCTTTTTCTAGCAGAATGGTTCTCTGTTAAGAGATTTGAAGTGTTGGAGTCTTTTGAAATTAACAACGACTCGAGATGAGTATCTGAAGCGAATACACTTGGCAAATTTGCACAGACAATATCGTATGTCAAGTTGATCAAAGAATCAATGGCAATTTTAGGTAATTGGGTGTGATGTCTCGCATGTTCGAAAACGATGGACAAGTTGTTCATGTTCTTCTGCGAGATTCCTTCATATTCAATGAAAAACTTCCAAAAGAACACGGAAGTCTTGAATGCATTTTCTTGGACATATTTGTTGAAGAAGGTTCTGATTTTTGAGGTGCTATCTGAAAGACGTGCCGTAGTAAGCAAATAGTGCTTTGTCACAACACAAATACCTTCATCGTTGAGTTTCTCGAATAAAGAAGAAACAAATTTAGGGGAAATTTTCTCTTCTTTGGATTCAATTTCCTTATGTTGTTTTTTGGACTTCTGCTCTTTGTTGCAGTAAGATTGGATCAATGTTAAACACAACGCTTGGAAATTTTCTGGGCTTGAGTTTGTTTCCCATAATTGAAGTAATTTTGAAATGGTTTCTGTGTATGGCTGTTTCAAGTAGTGCAGTGACTGCATGAAAAATCCACCAAAGAGATCGACTAACTCGAGCAAATACTCGTTGGCAAGCTCAATCTTGTTGTTCTTGATCAAGAATTTGGAGTAGTTGTAGCGAATAAAATTATCATTCACAGACACGAAGTTATCGATTGCTCTAAGATAAACTCTGTTCATCACCTCAAACTTATCTTCCAAGTCTTCAACTTGGTTCAAATATGCTAAGTACTTTAACCATACCTTTGAGTTTAAACAGTTCGGTATCAAGCACCTCTCAAAAAGTGTGGTGATGTCTCTGTATGCATTTGGAGAATTTTGTAGCTTTGACTGTTTAATTTCGTGGTCCAAGTAGGCAAACCAACTGGAGAGTTCCTCGTTTGTCGAGCTACTGTCAATATTTTCAAAGTTGTGCACTAAAATGGACGATTCAAACGCCCACTTGGTGTTCACTTCTTGCTGGGACTTGAGGAAGACATTGTACGAATAGTCGTCAATTATCTGGTGCTTTTCAATAAGGGAAAACTCTTTGGTGGAACCTTTGGCAAACTTCTTTAAATACGTATCGAGCTCTTCTTCGTCGAGGATATCGGTGATTTTGAAGTTCTTGTTGATCTCAGTGAATTGCTTGTAGTATTGGGCGTATTGGTACAATGGAATGTGAATTACCTGTTTGTAAATGGAAAGTAACTCGGGCGATGTCAGGCCGATGTTGGTCTCAAATTCGATAATCTTGTCCCAGATAGGATGGGAGGAGAATTGGTATCCATTAAGTTGAATTGCTTTGGAGTACAGACTTCGTATTTTCTCGAGTGTTTTGGTAGAAGCGGTGTTTTCGGTGTTTTCGGTAGATTCGGTGCTGTTTCCAGTGGTTTCATATTGAGATATCAATGCACCAAGGAAGTCCGACCACAATTCGATTGAATAGGGGTGCTTTTCGACGGAGTTGCTCAAAACTTGAATAGAAGCATCCACTCCATTAATCTTGAACTCCATCACCAGCCAGAGTCTCCAATGCTCACTCAAGTAAGGGAACCGAGTCAAGAGTGCTTGGAACGTCTCAGCAACGGAGTTCTTGAACTCCTGTGTTATCTTTTCGGGGTTTTGTGCATCGTAGTCCTGTTCAAGTTTGTCTTGGTGAGCTTTGATCAAGTTGTTCCAAAGGGTCAAGTTCGTTTCGGATCTGGCGATTTCTTCCTTCAAATTGGAAAAGGGACCATTCACTGCTATTGGTGCCTTCAAAAAGCTGGCTAGAACTAGGTCTGGCATCTTTGTTGAACTGAAGTGATATTTATTTGGCTCAATAATTTGATATTGAAAATTGAGAACAAAGGAGTGAGAACTTCAAAAATCACATCTACTCGAGACAAATAGAGAACAAAGTTCTTTCTAGAACGATTCATATATATTGCTTTCGTGATCTAGAATCATTTTATCCTTTCTGCACAGAAGTTACAGCCAGAAAGGCTACACTTTTCACCATCTTAAGACAATATATCACCGTATCTTCTCATCTCATTACAGAACATCTCCACAATGAACATCACCAATGTTGCTCCATATGCCATTCCAGAATCTTCTCTGAAGTTCCTTTCCGCTTTGAAACCCATTCCATCCATACTGGATCCAGCATCCTTGTATGTGGACATCAAACGGTCCATTCCAGTCTTCAATAGTATCGATGTGAACCAACTCGTGGAAGGCAATACTCAGAAACTTTTGACCAAGAAATCGTTGGAAGCAAAGATAGCAGCTTCAGAGGATGAAATCAGCGAAGAGGTCGGCCAGGAAAATGAAGAAGCGGAGAAATACGTCGAAATTCAGACTTTGGAACCAAAAAACAAGAAGGACCAGCTCAGTGTAGTGGTAGTCCTGAACTTCCCCAATATGAAGAAAGTGGGGATCGAAAAGATACTCAATCTTCTCATTCCCCTGAAATACACCTGGTCACAGGTCAACTACGATTTTATCGACAACAAATTAGTATTCATAAAGTTTGACCATTTGAAGGCATTGAAAAATTTCTACTTGTACAAAGATTCGCTAGCAGAAGTTCTCAACAATAAGGAAATTAAGCTTCACATAGACCCATACTTCAATGAGGCGGTGGGCTTGAAGGAAGACGAAGAACCAGAGGTCATATCTAAAGCGACTGCTACTAAAATTAATCAAATTCTCAAGAGTAAACTAGGCAAGCCATTAAGTGCCGACCATGAAGATTTGGACGCAGTTCTCAACTACTACAGCAAGTATAAAGTGGACAATGAAGAATTGATCGACGTTCCCAATAACATGAAAGACACGATAGTCAAAGATATCATCAAGTTCAGGTCCAAGGTGTTGATAATAGAAAGAGAAAATAGAAAAAAGGAAATCGAAAAAGAGCGAATCAAAACGAAAGAGAGGTTGAAGAAAATTTTCGAAGGTGTTGACGATACTATGGCAGTTGATTCTGGTGAGGTCGAGGAGTCGGCCATTATGGAAGAAGAAAATGAGGAGATGACCGAACAAGAATATTTAGAGCATGCCAAGGAGAAAGAGAGCATTAAATTGGAAAAATTGTATCAAGAGAAACTTCATCACATGAAGAAACTACAGAGTGAACGAGAGTCTTTGGAAAACAAGCTTGAGAAGTTCACAAAATACGAAAGCACCTTGATTGATAATAAATTCAACTACATTGAGGATATGATTTCACTTTCACAACACAAGCATAATAGTTCTAAATCTGTCAGCGATAGCAACCTTGCATATATCATAAATCTATACTACTCAGACCATTCCCAATACTTGAAGGTTAGAACGCAAAAAAGATCACTTGAAGAGGCTCAGGATGCAAAGGATAAGACCGAAGAAGAAAAGGAATCTCAAACCACCAAGGAAGCTGAGGCTTTCATGGCAAATTTCAAGAAACCAAAAATGGAAATTCAATCTATTGAAATGGACAAGGCACCTAAAATTAATATAGTCATTTCAGAGTTATCTAAAGGGAAATATGATGAAATACAGGCTAAAATTGTGGAATTGGTTGAAGAATACTTGGGAATTGAAGACAAATTGTTAATTGATGTGATCAATGAAAACATTAAAACACATAACTTAGATGGAAAGAAACAATTGATTGATGATCTTACGGAGGTTTTGGATGATGATGCGGAAAACTTGGTCAATGACTTGTGGAATTTCATAATCAATTTGAGTTGATACAAGAATTTAGCTAAAAGTATCTTACATTAAATCAAGACTAGTATAAATAAAGGAAATAAATGTGAAAACCTAGTATGGCTATTACGAAGTGTATCGGTACCAACAATTATCAGAACGATTTCGGACAGATTCAATGAACATAATTGCAACCAAAACTTCACATAAAGTAGCATTGGATCTTTTCTAGCAATTGATCATTACTTCCCTCAAAGTTCTTGTAGTTAATGTCAGTGAAGAATATCACTTAGACTGTGACATAAAATCATGATAAATTCCAACCTAACGAGTTAGATGCTTGTACTGGTTCGGAAATTTGAACTGTCCTAGTCGGAGAATTTGCCTCCGCAGAATCATAATTGGTTAATCTGTTGAAAATGGAAACACCAGATGTCTGCATAGTCGAATTGTTGGATTCAACACCAATGTTAGATTCGGAGTCAGAGGGTGGCAATTCAATGACACTGGAGTTCTTCTTGTATCTCTTGAATAACAAAAACATTAATGTCATGTACACACCACATCCAGCGGCGGCACCAATTGTGATACCAGAAATTCTTCCCTTATCCACTGTACCATTGGTGCCATTGTTGCTCTTGTAGTCAATAGAACCGTTGTTCAAAGAGCCATTACCTCTTGAAGAACTAGTTCCATCGGAGCTTGAGCTGGTATCCAAACCGGTTAATGGAATTCTGTTGTCAATAAGTTGGGCGAAAGCATTCAAGGTAGCCTGAGGATTTCTGTACAAGAGAGAGTCGGTGTTTTGGACCAACTCTGCCAATGCCTTGATGGAGTCAGTTGGGAAATAAACTTCAGCCACCGAAATAGTGTAAGGAATACCAGAAGCAGTGAAAGGAATCAATCTCTTCACAGTGACCTGTTTGTAGGCATCGGTATTACTGAATGGGTAAACCAAAACTTGTGGCAAGTATTGGAAAATTTGGGCAGATGAAAGGGAGTGGGAAACAATCCATGGATAGTTCAATTCAGACTTAAATCCAATGTAGACCACTTGGTAGTCACTACCAGGGGTAGCGGTAGTAGCTGGTGTGATAGCCTTTGGCAAACCAGAAGTTTCAGCAGCGGTAGCAGTAGCCCTTGCGATACTTTCCGTGGCACTAGCAGCAGTCGTTGGCACTTCAATGACCAAGGTGCTTGGCAACCAATCGTCGTTGGTGTTTGAAGACACAACGGAAGATGCTGGTGCTGGAGTTGGTGCTGAGGAAGAAGTTGATGATGCCTTGCTTGGAGCTGGAGAAGCTGGAGATTGAACTTCAGGTGGTACAGAAGAGACCAGGGAAACAGTAGATGGAGAAGCAGCAGCAGAAGTTGGTGGAATCTCACTCTCAGTACTAGAAGAAGGAATCTCAGTTTCACTTGCTGAAGTAAGTGACGAAGGAGACTCACTGGTGATAGGAGTAGCCGTAGAAACTTCCGCAGACGAAGTGACTTCAGAAGAAAGTGCAGGAGTAGCCTCAGAGGTCGAGACAGAACTTGGCACCTCCGAAGTGAATGGCACTGACTCCGTAGAAGAAGTCAATGGCAAGTCACTGGTAGAAGGAATTGCAGTTGAAACGGAGGCTGGCTCACTGGAAGTAGGGGGGATTGAGAATTCACTGCTTGTTTCAGAAGGAAGCACAGATGGTTCAGTCGAGGATTCAATCACTGGGATTGAAGAAGTCGATGGAACAGCAGATGTGATCGAGGTTGGCAACTGAGGAACAGAGCTGGAAGTCACAGGAGGGATGGAGGTTTCTTCAGAGCTAGATGCAAAGGAAGAGGTTGGGACAGGAGCGGAACTAGTTGGGAGCTCACTGGAAGTAGGAATCACAATGGAGGTGGATGGGGACTCGGAACTTGGAACTGCAGAGCTAGGAGCGGTTGAAGGCGTAGCAGCAGATTCCGAAGATGGAGCCACAGGAGTCTCCGTAGAAGAAACCAACGAACTAGTGGGCTCCACGGTAACTGGAGAGCTGCTGGAGATGATGGAGGATGGTTGGGCCGAAGAAGACGTGGTAGTTGCTGCTGGAGCAACAGTAGACTCGGT
The DNA here is from genome assembly GCA_030582475.1 of Suhomyces panamericanus. Lineage (NCBI taxonomy): Eukaryota > Fungi > Ascomycota > Pichiomycetes > Serinales > Debaryomycetaceae > Suhomyces > Suhomyces panamericanus. Next base: position 10,560 of record JAKTXI010000030.1, read on the forward strand.
TGAGGTTTGGGAAGATGATTGTGGTGGAACTGAAGAATCGGAAGGAGTAACCAAGGAAGTGCTAGATTGACTCGTTGATTCAGAAGTAGTGGTATCAGTTGGTTGAGACTTGGTCGTGGCCTGTCCCTGGCTGGAGCTGGAGGTAGGTTGCACGATCAGGTCCTCGGAGGTAGGGGGGAAGACAGCTGAAGACTTGGTAACACTGGAAGAAGTAAGTGGAGAAGCGGTGGAGGGAGTAACCTGACTCTGGGTGTTAGCTTGCTCAGAAGATCCTGGAGTATTAGTGGATGGCTCCTCAAAGGTGCTTTCACTAGATGGCTTTCTGGTGTCGGTCTCAGAAGTGGTTGGCTGCTGGGTAGGCTTCTCAGTAGTGGGCTGCTGGGCAGACGACTGTTGGGAAGTTGGTGGCTGGGCAGAAGACTGTTGCGAGGTTGGTGGCTGGGCAGTGGATTGCTCGGAAGTTGGGGGCTGGGCGGTAGATTGCTCAGAAGTTGGTGGTTGGGCAGTGGACTTTTCGGAGGTTGGGGCTTGAGGAGTCGACTGTTCCGAGGTTGGTGGTTGGGAGGTGGCGTCAGTGCTGGGATTCACCGAGGAAATGTCACTAGTGGTTGGTTCCACGAGCGAGGTGGAATCGGGAGTCACAGGAGAACTGGTGGACTGAACAGAGTCTTTCTGGGTGGGGGTTTGGGAGTTGGTAGTGGAAGTCGACGAGGTGTCCTGGTCCGATGAAGGAGGGAACAACTCGCTGAAGATTCCGCTGTCAAAGATAGATCTTCTGGAGGAGGAAGAAGTTCCCACGGTGGTGGACGTCTTGGTGTCGCTAGTAGCCTGCTCGGAGGTCTTCTGGTCGACGGTGGTATCATCTTGGGTGGAGGTGGTGGTCTCCTGGGGAGAGGGGGTGGTGACGTCGTTCTTGGTAGTGGTTGCCTGTTGGGAGGTGGTGGGGGTCTTCGAGGTGGAAGTCTCCTGCTTAGGGGGCAGGAAGGAGGTGGGCTCCCCCTGAGGGATCAGGAAGGTTTTAGGACCTGGTGGGGTGGAGTCCTTGGGGGACTGGACGGGACTAGGACCGAAGGAGGTGGTATCCTTGGGGGGTTGGAAGGAGCTGGGGCCTGCAGAGGTGGTGTCCTTGGGAGTCTGGAAGGTACTAGGGTCCGAGGGAGTCGTGGTGTCCTTGGGGGACTGGAAGGAGCTAGGACCTGCAGAGGAGGTGTCCTTGGGGGGCTGGAAGGAGCTAGGACCTGCAGAGGTGGTATCCTTGGGAGTCTGGAAAGTACTAGAGCTCGCAGAGGTGGTGTCCTTGGGAGTCTGGAAAGTATTAGAGCCCGCAGAAGTGGCGTCCTTGGGAGTCTGGAAAGTACTGGGGCCCGCGGAGGTGGAGGTGTCCTTGGAGGGCTGGAGCGATCTAGGTTCCGAGGAGATGGTGTCTTCCTGAGGGGTCAGGAAGGTTCTGGGGTCCGAGGTGGTGGACCGCTTCTGCGAGGTCTCCAGCTGAGGGGACTGCACGGAGCCGGGGCCAAAGGGGCCGGGGACGGAGTTCTTGGTGGAGGTCTCGGCGGTGGAGGGAGGGAAGGTCGCAGGCTGGGTATTGGTGTTGGGGTTGGTGTTGCCTCTGGTCTGGGAGTTCGTGGAGGGGGTGGAGTCGTCTCTGGTGTCGGGAGTGGGGGTGGAGGCGGCGTCGGAGCTGGCAAGAGGGCCGAAGGGGCCGGGGACCTGCTGGGAGGACGCCTGTTGGAAGGGGCCGGGGATCTGGTCGGTGGACGCCTGTTGGAGGGGGCCAGGGGTCAGGTCTTTGGCTTGGGTTTGAATTTGGGTTTGGGACTTGGGCTGAGCGTTGTTTTGGATGTCGCTCTGGACGTTGTTCTGGTTGTTCTGGATGTCGCTCTGGACGTTGTTCTGGATGTCGGAGAGGAGCGCGGCCGGGGAGCCGGCGGAGGCGGCGCTAGCAGCGCTAGCGGCGGCGGCCCACGCCAACACCACGACGGACGAGGCCCACGTCATCTTGAGGGGCGCCAACATGGTGAGGGTATCAGGAACGGGGGGGAGGGGACGAAGTGAAGGAGTAAAGAGGGACTGTAGTTAGAACAAAGGCAAACGGGCGGCTAGACAGTGAGGAGCACGGTGAGGACGGCGGCAACGAAGGGAGTGGAGGGTCCAGACGAGGGAACGGCGGCGTTCATACACGGGTCGACGGCGAAGGGCGAACGAGGGGCTGGCTGGCCGGGACTGCAACGAGGGTAGGGGGTGGGAGGAGTTTGACTGGCGGCAAGGGTTGGCGGCAGAAACTGAGGAAGGGAGGCAGTGGCAGTAGTAGGCAGTCGGTAGTAGGACGTAGGATTATGGAGGTGGGAGAGGAATGGTGGTGGAGTTGGTTCTGTAGTCACTGATGGAGGTGGCAGTGTTGTGGTACTGGAGAACCCTGGGGTGTAGGATTTGCCTGAGGTCGAAGAAGCCGGTGTTGTGTAATATATACAGAGAGGAATTTTTGAGGGCGAGGAGAAAAAGGGCGTGCCCCGTGCGGCAAAAAAGCAATGCGCTGACGTAAGCGGCGTGCAGCCAGGCTATTGTTGGTACATTTCGGTCTAAAACGTAAAACATGATGGCTGGGCTCGTCTAGGAGGCCGAGGAGAAGAGGTGCATGGAAGAAGACGACGACGACAGAGAACACGCTATGGCGACAGACGAAGGGAAGCGACGAGGGAGTTCTGACACCAACAATGGAGTTCCACAGGGAGGACGTTCCAGGGTGGTGTCGGAGGTAGTTCCAGGTGGGTTTTTGGGAGGTGTGTCGGTAGATCACAATGATCAGAGGGTGGGATCCGCGGTTGGCCCATGGACTGCCGGTGTGCGTGTGGTGCATTAGGAGCGGTGCGTGAGGATTCTCGAAGTCCATAACAACATCAAGCATTTAGGGAAGCACAATAGCCAACTTCTCTATCTTGCACTCTATTTCTATCGTCCACCACAAATCCTTCTCTAGTCTACTCTAGGAATCTAGTGCTGTAGTACTCTACTCTCTCCTCGCGCACTCTATCACCCTAGTGCTCTATTACTCTCTCCTTTGCTCTCATTACTCTCCCTAGCTCTGATCCTCCTGTCCTCTCATTTATGCACAAGAAAATATTTCAGGCACCGCTGCAGACACTTCCTCTTCGTCTAACAACGCCTGTCCGGCCATTTCTGCCCCATATTGGGCCGGGGACCCAGGCTTTGTGCGCGTTAGGCCGGCCCTCCTGCAGCCGCCACGATGCCCAGCTTGCGCCCAATGCGCTGGACCGGCCTGTCCTTTGCCTGTTTGGGGCGGATCTAGACCGGTTTGAGCGCCCCTGGGCTGCGAGGGGCGCATTTGTCACGACCGCGTCACCCTAGCCTCCTCTATCTACATTGGTCTAATGTCTAATGGCTCAGATAGTCTGCTGCAACGGGGATAGATATGAAGCAAGTCAAGCCAGGTGGTAATATACTGAATCAGCCTAATGGTCCCTGCCTCTTTTGTTGTCCTTTTGTTGTGTCCCGTACTCGCTTGTTGTCTCCATTGATCTTTAGTTCGCATATCCGCCATTCTTCGAACAATGCGCCCGCAGCACCGTCCCCCTCCTCGACGTCCCCACTACGTCCTGCGGCCTGCACCACCATGCACATGTCGCGAGGTGTCAATTTCAGTGTCAGTCCATCTGCTACAAGGCGATTTCACCTGGGGCTCTTGGGGCGCGATGGCGCCGTTGTGCTCGACCGACGTATTCCCGACGTATATGTGTGGGGACGGAAGGCTGAAACCGAAGAGGCGCCCAGCTCCCGCTGTTCCTGGTTCAATGGGCCTCTCGGTGACGTACAAGACGCGTACTCCCGTGTGGTTCCAGACCGGCCACATCCGACGACAGCAAGGGGGACGTGGAACTGGCAGGCTGGGAATTGTGCACTGCGGGCAATGTCCAGTGAATGCAGGTGCACTGCAGGTGTGAAGACTACCTGCTATGTGGGAGAGAGTATTATGCACAGAGTAAGAGCATGGCGCAAATAGCGTAAGCGCACTGCGGGCAAAGTCCAGCAATGTGGGCAAAGTCTGCAAATGCGTGGAAGCTTGGGGCATACGGACCAATGGCGCACTACGTGGTCGCTGTCTATGTAGAGCGCTCTAAAACAAGGGCGTGCTGGCAAGTGGAGATATGACAGGTCGCCAGGGAAGACGTGGAGACTGCAGTGGAGACTGCAGTGGAGACGGCAGTGGAGACGGCGGTACCCCAGCTGCTGCGCTCATGCAATATCATCTGATATGTTGCGCAGTTCCGTGAAAATGTCATGACAGTTTAACGATAGTATCGGGATAGTATGATAATAGTGCCATAATGGCTACCATAATAGCTTGTTATTAGGTTTATGTTTGCTTTGCCGTGAAAACTACTCCACCCCCGAAGAAAATAGCCCTGCCATTGGCCATATTTTGCCCTGCCTGCTCCAATTATACCCGATAAACTTCAGATATTTCAGAAAATCCAGAAAACGGCTCTCCAAGCATATTTCCTAGGGAATTGCCTTGGAATTTTCGTGTTTTGGGGCGACCGAGTAGACACTAGTGCCACAATTATGGCTAGTTCCACCCGGTGGTGGCGCTTTAGGCCTCGCTTCCGGGGTCTGGTTGGTCGTCCTACTTCTACAGTGTTCTCGCAGTTTCCGCCAAAAAATTTATCACCTTATTTATGCCAAATTCCAACTGGAATCCAAAATGCATGACAACAGCAAACTTATCCGGTACCTTCCACCATTGCCAGCGTCGAAACCCTAAGCTTGTCCTCGCACTATGCTCTTCTCTTCCAGGAGCTAGCTTCGAGTGGTCCTTGTTCACGCTCACACTCTGCAATATGAAAAATCCCCTTGACAACATCTCCCTCGCAATTGCAAAATTGCAACTTTAGGAGGAAAGCTGGTTGGTCGCCTGGAAAGATAACCTTCCAGAGTATAAAAATGCCAGTTGATCCAATAACACATCGAATCTCAGATTTTAGGGCATAATGACACCTCACTCTCATAACCTGCGGCCCACTCGAAATTCACAGGAGTAGGAGTGTATCCTCGATGCCTGATCCGCCTTTCTGCGATGCGTGCTCGTCCTATCTACTCTCCAATCTCCACTATCTTGTGTAGCAGATGCATTCTCGAAGCAGACAATGGCGAATGTATCAAATGTGCTGCTCGCACACATGATCTACAGGTAGATCACAATGGTCATTCCTTAATCCTACAATAGAACTGGACTGAATCGGGAATATTTTTGGGGGCCATAGCTCACTGGACTAGTTAGGAAGTGTCTGACAGAGAGTCCGAATCCATTGCCCTACAGGTCAGGAAAATTTGCAGGCCGCGAGCCCTGGCTGCAATTTTTAATAATAGACTGGTCGTGCGTCCCATAATCTGTCCACTTTCTGACCGAAGGTTATTTGGAGATGTTTGGATTCTTGCGATTACTCAAAGGAGTAGCACCAACTTCTCACCTGCTCCCAAGTCCAGGGGATAATTGGTGATTGCGATTGGCGTTTTGTCTTGGTTTGTTTACCTCTCCCCCTCCAATCACAATGTCGTATTTACTGAGAACATTTGTGGCTCGATCAAGAGCCTTTTGGTTATTGGTATGGTCAGGAAAATAGAAGGGACACTAACGCAGTGTGGAGAGCCTTGAGATATGTAGAAGAAGGTTTCTCCATAAGGTTGAAATGTGGTCTGAGTTTAGGGCAAGCCATAGTTTTCTTGTCACTAGTTCAACGTCAGCCAAAACCGTTCCTACCACGGTAAACTAGTTAAACAGCAGCCCATCTGAAGTAAATCAAGCGCATTTGGGCCGAAACTGGATGTTTGGCTATCTATCTTGGTGGGGAATTACGTCGCCACGCAATAGTTTATATTGTATTCTCACTTCAGCCTCTTTGTTCTCTTATCTGATTCTGCTCCCTATTCAAATGCCTATGGTTAGTTCAAAGAGGACGCAGCCACAGCCACGGATTGCCAGGAAGCACGTTGCAACGGTGGTACTAGAACCTTTGGGCACTGCCAATGTATTTTCCAAGTGCAGTTTAGATAAGTGAATGTTTCCATAAATTTACAGATGACCAATTTGCGCAGCCTCGCCCAACAAGACCCAACCCCTTGTTCCTGGTAATGAGAGGTTTTCCTGTCTTGGTGTGGCTCCTCCCTTGTCTGGTTCGGGACTCTTTTGACACTTCCCCATATTCTGTTTCGAATTGGAAATGTCGTGCTATGTCGCCGCATGTCGTAGATCAAACCCAAACAGTATTTTGACTATACTGACACTTCATGTCTAGACTCCGCAAGTTTGACAAGAAAGTGCTCGACTCTTCCAATGAATTGCTCGACATAGATGAGAAACTCTTGTGGATCGATACACTTGACGAGAAAAACGCCAAAGCATACAAATCTGCCAAGAGGATATTAACTGGATCCTTACTCATCCAGCTTCCCATCATAATATACCTAGAACAGAAGAACGATTCCAAAACCCATTTGAAGTTCCTCATACTTCTCCTCTCGAATGTTCTAACCTTTGTCAATTTGCGTGAATTTGCACATGGTATTCCGTCTCCTGTGACTGTTCCAGTCCCCACCATAATTAACATCGTCAATGGACTCCTCTGTCTCCAGCTGTTGGTGATGTTTGTTAGAACAGGGTTACTGCTCGTCAGTCTATACTACTTACTCCCAATCATCAACGTCGCCAGTGTATCGGTGATCAAATGGATCATTTCCACAATTTCCACTGACATAGATGAAATGCATAAGTTGAGGTCCAACTTCGAATCGGCATGAAGGCAAGGAATCAAAGCAAACTGCTCAAGAAATTGCCACGTTGAGCGTGAAAAATTGATCTAATAGAAGCTATTACGGAAAATGGCGGACACCACGGGAAAGCGGAAAAATGTGGAAAAGTCTTTCCAGAACTTATGACCACCACATGGCATAACTGAAACTGGAACGGCTGTAAGGAACACTTATTTATTTGGCACATAGAACCAACAGAACAGGCAGGAAAATGCAGAAATGGTTAAAATAATACCACTGAACCGTAAGAAAATTTTGGTGAGAACAGTAGAAGCGGATTTAAGTTTTTGGGTAAGGCTATGAAACCGTACGAGTGGTGGGAATATTGGGTCACCAGCATTCAGGTTTTACGTCGGCCTAACCTATAGGGGCAGTCTTGTTGTATGCAGCTACCCCTGCAACTATTAGCAGTTCCCAATCCAATGGAACCTCAGGCAAAAACCGCATTAAGCCGAAGAACCCATCAGCATAGTATTTTTTGACTAGCTGGCAAATTTAGACCCACCCAATGTGCTGTGGTGTGACGTAGTGGGCTTTCTGGGCAGAAGTCTGCGGGAAACTTGTCACAGATGTGGGTGTAGCGTAAGCAATTATTACCAGGGACTTCGGGACAACCCTGGACCACGGAGGTGTCATGGAACTTGTCCCAATCTAATATGGTATATGTCGGCGAAGGGCCGTTAGTAAGAATTCCGTAAGGGTTCTTAACATGACACACCAAGCCCCGTCCTTCTATCTAATTTTTCAAGGCACAAAGTTCTTCCTCCTTCAAGAACATGGATGCAACGCATGGAAGTCGTTACGTCTAGCTTGTCGTTGCCTGATGGTGGGAAGCATCGGACAAACGATAGTCAGCTCTGGATGCTTGCGAGAGAATTCGACATACTGTCGGTAAGAAGGTTGCCTAAAAAGTATTACGTACAGCAAGTTTCAAGCTGTTCTAAGCGACGACTTTCGCTATGATATGCTTCTACTTGGGGACGAACTTGACCCGAATGCAAGGTCGCATCGATAACTCACGAGATGCTTTCGAGTATTTTGGCCCGAAAACAATACCTGTAAGGTTGTCAAGAACCACTTTGATGCAGGGGTTCTAACCAAGCCTCGACTTTATATCTGACTTTGGTGAAGTTACAGCCTGGCCACACAGGTACCACTGTATGCATGGCTAATTTCAGTGGAATATTGTCAGGAGTGACTTCTGTTCCTGTTTCAAATCCGAGGTGAAGAATATGATCTGAAGGAAGAGCAGGTACCTCCGAGTATTGTAGTGTGAACTTAGTAATTGGAGCAAGTATACAGTGCCTGTGAGAGATTTTAGTATCGAGCAAATTTGCAATGCCTCTTTTTGCATCAAATGCCTCTATCGATGTTTGTTAATCACTGGCATTCGGGTCAATTGAACACCTCCTTCCGCATCTGCAAGCTACCTGAATCCGGTCCCAGTCACTCCGTTCTATGCTGACTGTGCTGCACCGGCTGACTACTGCGTGCATCCACTGCATGCCCTCGAAGTTGTTCCGGTGAATTAGGGTGAAATAGCCAACCGTGAAAATTTTTCAGAAATTCCGCAAACCAGAGGTGGATTGCTGGGTCTGTCTAGACCGCGTCGTTGGGGCCACCGGCACGGCCCGTTTGTAACTCTGTTGATGTTTCTGGTTCCAGGTCCCGTGACCTTGCTAGCACCTGCAATGTAATGAGTCAGAAACAGGAGGGATCAGTGTAGGAGACTGTAGCCAGGGAATGGGGGAATGCCACTGGCGGTAACAGTGTACATTTCCTAAAGCGGCAGGATCTGCAAGTGAACAAACGAAAAAAATATCCAGGATCTCAGGGTCCGAAAATGGTTCAGGAAAGCGGCACCCGCGTGCATTGAAACCGTTTCAGGATCCTGGAACTAGCTCATCTGGGTGCTTGGGCCGTTGCCACAACAGGCAATGCCAACAGTCCCAGGTGGTCGGCAGAGTGTGGTGCTACCAATGACAGCATCGGGAGGGCCCTGGACCTGTGCTACCGGGCGGCAGCGAGGCTCGTGGTTCAGTGGTCGTCCCAAGCGAGAATGACGCATGCAATGTTGGCAAACTGTGGGGTTCCACAATGGCCCGGACCCCCGGTATCGGGAACCCAATACCACAACGGGCCCCATCCACAGTGTCCGAAGGCCGCCAACGGACTTGGTCTTCCCCACCGTGACGTGGATCATCATCGTCAGGACGAACGGATCAAAGTGGAGATCGTCCAAAAATGCCCCCCAAATCGCCGGTTCCGGGAGGGGAGTGGGAGGATCTGGACAAGGCGAGCACAATAGTGCCGAATAAAAGAGCCAATGGGAGGAAGGGCGCGGGAAAGAGGCATGAATAGGAGGAACGTGAATAGGAGGAGAGGGAAGTGAATAGGAGGAGGTACAACAGAATGGGCCTACGGGTCTCGAGAAGGAGGCACCTTCCCCTCTGATCCTGTGACTGACGGGGGGACCCAATAACTGTGAGGAAAAGGTGAAAAATGCTCGCTATCGCTAGGGCGACGCGGTGGTGGGGCGTTCTGCGGAGTAGATAACATGCCACGCTAGAAAACTACTGGGTTAGTGCATGGTGGGGAGCTGTCCTTGGTGGTGGTGTTAGCGGTGGTGGTGGTGGCGGTGGTAGTGGGGAGCTGCCATGGTGGTGTGAATGTGACCGTGATGCCGTTCCAGACCAGACCTGACCAACACACAAGCACCTTCTTCTCCACTTTCTGGCCCAGACCGCTAGCACCGGTGCTCACCTTCCTTCCTCCAGTTGTTCGCAACCCCCAGGCCAGACTGGGGTCTGGCCTCCTGGCGGTAGTGCCGGGCCGCACCTCCACAGGCCCGCACTGTAGCAGTTTGCTCACATGGGCGCAAGCAAGAGAGCAAGCCGGGACGTCTGGAATCCTATACGAGAGAGGGAGCTGTGGTGGACCTCCAGAAGCAGGAGGTGTGAAGTGACACACCTGGGCGCAACAACAGCAACCACCACAACCGTTGTTTCCGAAAACGGCTTGTTACACAAGCAATTGGCGGGCTGGGACGAATTCCTAGACACAGCAACCATCACCACCGCGGTGGGCCGAAGAAAAGTTTTTCGCTTGCGTCGTGGCACTGGAGCGATGGCACCCACTACGACAACGGTGCGGGACCCACCATTGCTCCTACGACGCTGCCGGCGCCTCGCCTCGATGCCCTCAGACACACTAGACGGTTACTATATGCCTGGAATTCGCTGGACTGCTAGACGGAGGATATCGTCAGATACCATAAGCCGTCTACCATACGTCTCTACTATCCATATCTGCTACGTGTACTATCAATCTATACGTCTGTCTGCCTGTGTAGTCACCTCTTCACTCCACACAGCTCTTCACTCCACCTCCCTCATCCCTCTGTTCTCCCCACGTTCCTCTTCTCTTCCCACGAAAAAAGATCTCTCACCACCACGACGCACCACCACGCACCACCACGCTAGGCCGCCCTCACCGCACAACACAATACGCCCACGCTGCACCCACACTCCACCCACCGTAAACTGTGGCAATTTCACCTAACGCCGCCATCGCAGTCCAAACAGGCCCCACGCCTACCTCGGTTCGATCTTGCACCTTGATCCACACCCAACGCCTGCCACCTGTCCACAATCCACAGCTGGCCACGTTGCCAGCACCGTGGCACCGTGGCACCGTGGGAGCCCCACTAGCCACACGTGTGGTTGGTGGTGGTGGCCTCGTGGTGGGGGCGGGGGCAACAAAGAGTGCAGGTTATGCGAATTACACCGCGACTCATAACCGAATCATCCCCCCCATGCATGGCATGCATGGAGCACATGTAAGTGACGTGAAATGAAAAAATAGCGTAACTAGCGCTGGCAGTGGCGTCTGAAACCCCCGCGCTACCGGGAAATAGCCAAAGAAATTTTCCTCGTTGCTAGCCTGCACACGGCAGGCACACCCTTTTGCTGCAACCAGTATATAAACCTTGCTAGTCGCCGTTTTCTGGCCCTGTCTTCACCGACTCCTCTCCCCATATCCCATGTCCGACTTGGCCTTCAACAACTACTGCATAGCCTGTGATCAGTTGTGCTCGCACAGCTCCATCTACTGCTCGGAATCCTGCCGCTCCATGGACGAACACCACTCGGCCCGCATAATACATGGCCATGACGAGTCCTCGTCAGCGTCCGACTCCTCCCAGCATTTGGTCTCACCCTTGATGACCCCCAACGTGTACCAGCACTACACCGCATTGGCTGCCGGCCACCCCCACTCCCACACTCACGACGTGACCAACTCGCCCTTGTTGCTCTCGTCCCACGAGCCCCACGGCTCCTTGGACTACTTCGACTTGAACTACTCGGTGCAGTCCAACACCAACTACACGACAACCACGGCGGGCCTGGAGTTGTTGAGCACCATTCCCTCCACCAGCCACAACTACAGAAAGTGGTTGACTGCGTGCTTGTAAGCCTGGTGCTTTGGCGGCGTCACGCCGTGATGTTTTACGATATTTGGGTTCAGTTTCGGGTTTGGCTATATATGCTGTTTATAGAGGTGTTTTTCATTATATTTTTCCGTTCCGAGGTGTAGAGCCTGTGGCTATTATTGTTGGCGCGGTGCCATGGCAAGGACAATACGGATCAATGCCTTGCCACGCAGATATCGGGCCCCTTGTAATGGAAAATAGGGTACAATATTGCGGGGGATCAGAGACAATTAGCCACGGTACAATTCAAGATAGGACAATATTCGTGGTAGGCACAATTGGATCCACATTCAGGATATGTACAATTGACTCAATCCACAATTCATGTTATGTACAATTGACTGAATCCACAATTCATGATATTGGAGTCAGTACAATTGGAACATCAGTACAATTGCCAATTGCCTGTTTTCTGCCAATGCTCAATTAAACTTTCCATGCTAGTTGTCATTTACACTTTGCGAATTGACAATTAGGAGAATGTCATTACTATTAATTGTAGAGCAGTTTAATTGTAATGAAGCTTAATTGTACACTTTAATTGTATACACTTTCTCCTTAATTGTATACGCTTTCTCCTTAATTGTACAACACTTCTCCCTCTGACTCTTTCTCTCTAACAGTACACTTCTCCCTCTCACGCTCTGCCTCTCACGCTCTGCCTCTCTTTCTTCTTCGCCTCCTACGTCACCCAGTGGGGCTTGTGTTTCACCTGAAGTGCCATGGCCTCGACTTAAGCTTTCTAGGCGCCTTTGGCCCAAAGCAGACCGCCACAATAAGTGATTTAGTGCCATCGATCGGTGTCTAGTGTGCACAGGGCAAGAATTCACCAATGTTGCTATTGTGCTCCTGTGCACCGTGGCCTCCCCACCCTCCATTGGATCAATAGCCACAATCCCGAGTCCTGTCCATTGGATGCTGTGTTTGTACCGCGGGCCGTATCGGCTGATTCCCTCCTTCATGGCCCTGTCTGGTGCCAGCTGCTATTTTCTTATCAGGCCAAGTGCAACAATATGCGACCACGGCCTATTTCCAGATCCTGGCCAAGTAGTGCAGACGGCGGAGTATTGAAGTACGGACTATCTGCCGAAGCAGGCCGATCCCTGGCATTTTACCCCAGATGTGCAAGCCGGGATTTTCCTGATCCAATGTCTCGAACAATAGCCAACAACAAGCAGAGCCCACGTATACCTGCACTACCCCACGCTCTCCCAATAAGTGCATGTCTTGACCGTATGGTTAGAAGTTGGTTGATTTCCAAGGAATGCCGCCACTCTCCAGACGACCCAAGAGTGTCCCCTGTGCTCCCCTCTCCTGTTCCGTGATTCTCGTGCCCTGACGGCTATTTTTGGTTTGGGTCTCCCGATTCCTGGTCTCCTACCGCCAAATCCTTCCTGGCCTTTGTTGGGTCTGCCCACTGCCGGCGTATATCCGGGGGATCTACACTTCCGTCCGCTAAACCACCTGGGTCTCCTCATTCTATTGTTGGTTCTTCGTCTAGCTTCTGTGCCACCTGGAGATCCCTGTGTTTTCGGGAGACATGACGTTGCTAGGAAACTCCACCCTGCTCCTGTATCGAACCCCCTTGCCTGTACCGCACTGTCCGTTCCCCTGTACCGCACTGTCCCTTGCCTTGCACCGTACTGTCCGTTTCTCTTTCTCTTCCTTTGAGCAAAAAGAAAACATCTCTCGGGGGTGAGTCGAACACCCGATCTCAAGATTACCTGGGTAGTAATTACAGTCTCGCGCCTTAGCCAGCTTGGCCACCGAGAGAATTTGATGAGCAACACAACCAGCTCAAGTGGCACTTTCTGGTCCTTTTCCTGGGCAGAAAATGACAAAAAAGAATCTCTCGGGGGTGAGTCGAACACCCGATCTCAAGATTACCTGAGTAGTAATTACAGTCTCGCGCCTTAGCCAGCTTGGCCACCGAGAGGTTTCTTGTGTGACGAGGCCCCAGAAAGGAAATAGTCATGAATGGGACAACTACATAGAAGATTGGTTATCATGTAACAGCATATTGAAACCCAGCACACTTTTGACTTCTACTATGCTGGAGAAATAGGACTAGGGTGGGAACTTGATGCGCGAATTGTGAAAATCTGCAGGTTTCAGTCTACTACACAAGAATTATATGTAGTAAGGACATTGGTTGTATAGAGACTATTTCGATAGGAATGGGAATTTGTATCCACTTGGGGGTCTGACCCTATCTGTTAAACGCCGTGTCTTCTTATCTTAATTATCAAAGTTTGTTCCTAGATTATTCGCATCAATTTCATCTACAGTTCGGTTACATATTACTATAAAATTCTAAAATCTTGTCAAAATGCAAGAATTGACCAAATGAAAAATCAGCCGAAACTAGGGCACACAACTCCATGGCCATCCATATTTCATCACATAAAGCAGTTTTTCCCTAAATCCAATAAATATGCTCTCGTCAGAATTAATACTTCTTGCTTATCTGTAGTTTCTAGAATCCGAACTAATAATATCAAACAGGAAGAAGCAATGTGATGATTTTGCTGAAACTTAAATTCTCTCTATTCATACAATCAATCCATCCATCGCCTGACTCCTGTAGCTGTACTTGTTGATCTTTCTTGCTTATACCAATATCGGTCCGCGCACGCAAAACTTTTCACTTACAAATTTTCACTCTCTTCAAAGTCAACACCACCACCATGTTCGGAGCATTCAAGACAACCCAGGCCTTGAGTGGCGGTTATTTGTGGAAGTTTGCCCCCAGATTATCCGTTCCTCAAAAGTACAGATTGAGACAAAGAATGAAGACCGTGGATGCCAACATCGAAGTGTTATACAAGTCATTAATACAGACCCAAGGAAAGACAGAAGGAGACAAGACGGGCTTCGCCAAGATCGACTACTTGAAGTTTGACATGCCAAAGGAGGCCGAGATGACCCCAAGAGACAAGTACACCACCTTCAGCAGAAACGAAAAGCATTACAGAAAGGATCTCCACAGAGTTCCAAAATGGACCAAGAAATCGTTCAGAGAGAACCCCAAGTACTTCTAAGGGTACTTTTAAGGGATCACAATACATGGATGTGTTGTTCACAGGGGCATTTAGACTTCTGGGTGGCGGTTTCGCCAGCCAGCTGGCTTGTACATAGACAATAGATATAATTAGGACCAGTGTAGACTTTGAAAGGACCGGCTGTGATGTGTGTGAGGAGTCAGATTTGCATGTTTTCCAAGTCAGAGTGGTTTGTATAGATATGTGCTGTGTGACTTTGGAAGCAGACTGTTGCGAAATGCTCTGACTCTGGGGCTAACCTGGAGTTATGCAATGAGGGTTCCCTTTGCTATGAACTGAGTTCACCAGGCCAATTCGTACAACTTTGATCGATCCGTAGGCACCAGATAACCAGATTTGAACACATTTTCGATGCTTGAATGGGTTTGCATCGTCGCTATTGCCTGAATGAATGCGATGGACCAATTGGTCAGGGATAGTACCATGCAGAAATTGTCTAATCACTGATTCTTTCCCATATGTAGTTCGAAATGAAAAAGTCACTGTACTTGTCGTCTGCTTTGAGCACACTGGATAAGTTGGTTTCCTTGTTGAAGATCACTATTCTATCCTGTACCTCCTTGTCAAAGTTTTCTATTCTGACGCCGAGATTTCGGTATAAATTGATCTTGAGGATATGGGCGTCTTGGTCGAGAAGTTCGTCATTGGGTGCTTGGTTCTCAAAGGAATTATTGAATAATTTTGCAACACTCTCCTTCACTACCTCCAACTCTGCAGTCAAGCTGCTTTTCGAGAGCGTGAGTGACCCGAGCGAGCTTTCGAGGTCATTCAACGTTTTGGCGATGCTGACTTTGAGGTTGTCTAGTTCAATGGACTTCTTGTTGAGCACTCTAAATATGTTCTCATCCTTGTTGATCTCACTAACATTGAAGTCTTTGAACGTACTCAATGCATGGATTATGTCGTAATTGTAGTCGCTAATGTGGTTTAGTAAGTTTATCTCATTTGTGTAGTTGCTGACGAGTTGTTTGAGCTGGTTGTTCTTTGCAGTCAAGGTCTCAATCTTGTTTTCTCTGAGATTCTGGGTGGATTTGATGGTGTCTTCGATTCTTTCCAAGGTAAGAAGCTCGGGCTCGATCTCTATGCTGTCTATGGACTGCTGGATGATGTCTTCAGGCGTTCCTTGGAACATTGTGGAGGAAGAGAAGGTGTTTGTTTTGATTGTAGTGTTAGATCACATGATACAGCACACATGATGTGTACCACGTGAGACAAATCACATGATCCAGTCCACCTACATTTCCAATAAAACTCCAATCTCAGACCACCACCATGAGTTACGGGGGAGGAAACAAGAACAAGAAGACGTTTGAGGACGTGGAACTTCCCACGAATCCCAACCTTCCCGTTTGGGTCATTACTCCCAAAGAAGAAAAGTTGATTTTCGACCGGTGGAGAAAGAAGGCATTTGCACGTTGCGATGACTTGATCAAAGCCTACGTTGAGTGCTCCAACAGCTACAAGAACCCCCTTGAAGCGATGCAGAAGTGTGACAAAGCAAACAAGGTGTCGTTGGAATGTGTTGCCCAGTACCAGAAACAGAAGTATCTCGATGTGGAGAGAGAAATCTTGATTGACGAGAAGATTGAAAAGAAGAAGAAATACAAGGAATACTTGAAAAGTTTGGAGTCTGAGAAGCAGGCTTGATGTAAATAGCATTGTATATATATGAGGATATGAACAGATGTAGATGGGGGAGAATAAGAACTAGGTAGGTCAGAATGCAGACAATAAGAGGAGTTTTCCCAAACTTGACTGCTACAACATAGATGTGTGATGTAGTTTTTGAGTATACTTTGAGGACACCAGTGCCCACTAGATAGATTCCGTGCAACCAAGAACTCTATTTTGAGCTCCAAAAGTAAAACAAGGAACAAACACGTTATTTTTTAAAAACTTGAAACACTCTGATAGCTGAATCAGGTTTGATGTGAAGCTGTGACAGATTTCATGTTTCGGGGAACTGTGAACTTGGATTCTATTGACAGATGTCACAGATATACTGTATTGATATGCGATAGTTGATTTCATTTGACCCTTGCATGATACGTGCCTGTTAATGCTTTGAGTTTTGGTTGGAAAGTTGACATTTGTATGCCTGTTAATGCTTTGACTTGATTCTAGACAGATGACACGTATTTCACTAGATTTTAATAATTTCGGCTTCAGCTATGGTTCTTCTCCGCTGAAATTATCGTTCTCAAACACCGTGTGGCTGGCCATGAACATGGCAGCATGGAGCTTGCCCAAGTTCTCTATTGACTGGTACTGGGTGCAAGTGGTGTGAATCAACTCGTTGAAATCGGAGAGGTTGGCGTGGAGCTGGGCCATTTGCGAGTTGAGGTGGCTCAACTGGCGCTGCCTGACGGAGGAGGCGACCAGGGCAGAGGGGGCACTCATTGATGGAAGTTGAATAGTTATTGTTGTTGTTATCCCAGAAGTTATAGAAAGTCACGTGATACAGTTAACGTGACACACTGCTACTGTATCTCTTCAACATACCCCCATTCCCACCCTCCACTTCCACTGCCCATCCCTTCCTTCTATCCCTTCCTTCTATCCCTTCCTTCTATCTCTTCCTTCTACCTCTTCCTTCTATCCCTTCCTTCTTTCCTCTTTAAATCACCCAATCACGCTTCTCACCCTACCATTTCTCACTCTAACCACTCTCAGTAACACCTGTTCCGGACAGGCCCTGGAGGCTCCAAAATGCACCAAACTCCGTAGCAACCTTCCCTTTGGTTCCGACCTCCACTTCCGAGTGTCTTTGGCGCCATAACTGCACTGGGTCCCCCAAAAGCGGGCCCCTGGCAGACTCCCCCACACTCACGCACTTCCGATGTTTTCCATATTTCCGAGCCCATGAAAAGTTTTAGAACGGAACAAAACGGAACCAGACATCACTACTTCTACCTCCAGCTATCCCGGCCGCCAGACGCTTGCACCCCACAACCACCCCCTCATTCTGGAGCTCCACTCGAGGTCCACACGCTGCCCCACTTCTGGTCAGACTTCCGGGCCGATCTCACCCGCTATTCCCGTTGTTCATGACATCGCCTGTGGTCAACCAGTCCAGTGAAGGGGCCCGAATCATGGACGACAACGGCGACAATCTGCGAATAAGATCCGCCTCCATGGCCTACGGGGCCGGTTCGCCGGCTTCCACGCCTTCGCGAGCACCGGGTCCTCCACAACCATCGCCTTCCTATGTTTCCAAGACCTCCAGACCCGTTCCTCTGTCCAACCCCAAATACGCCAAGATCCAGCCAGCCATCGCGCCCAAGCCCATGTCCTCAATGCCCAAGCCCAGCACGTTCTCGCCAATCGCCATTTTGAAGAACGGAAAGCCGGCCCTGGGCCTGTCTTCCGAGGTCAACTTGAACATCAACACCTCCAAACGGTGGGTGCTTCCGCCCCGGCCCCGGCCCGGACGCAAGCCCACGTCGATCGTGGACGACGACGCCGCCAAACGGCCACAGCTCAAGGTGAATCCTGCGGCTGCAGCGGCCGCTCCAGACCCCAAAATCAGTCCCAAGAAAAGGGCCAAGGTGTGCAAGAAAGACGGCGTTTCTGGCCTGAATTTCACAACTGCAATGGCCGAATCGCTTTCCTCGGATACCGAGGACAAAAACGCCCCAATTGCAGCGATGTCAATGCCGTTAAACAGGCAAAACAGTGCTGAAGTAGCCACTGCACCACCACCACCACCTCCACCTCCAGTCCTCAGCAACGACCCCAAAACCGAAATCAATGAATTGAAGGTGTCGTACTTGAATAAGTTGAAGGAGCAGGAGTTGATCTGCAACTACATTGACGTGATTTCGAACCAGATCAAGGAATTGAGTTTTGTCCAGAATGGAGTGATCACTTTCGATGCGTTGAAAACCAACATGAGAAAGCCCTCCGAGTCGTCGGTTGCTGCAGCCTCTGCAGCAGCAGCTCCGAAGACCCGCAACACCAACTACGACCAATTGGAGGCCATCAACAATATCAACGACTTGAACAAGTTCCTTGGATATTTGACCAAGTCGTCCAGTATCATCCACAGTGCCACCAAGCAGTCCAAACCGTCGGAAGACTCGGAGTCCATGATCAACCAGCAGATCCACCACTACTTGAACGTTCGTGCCAAGTTCAAGTCGGTCAAAAACGCCGAAACCAAGAAGTTGAACTCGTTGAAGGAACAGACCCAGAAGAGTTTCGACCCCTCCAGATTGGAGCCCAAACCCTCGTCAATATTGGCAAACAACTCCTTATCCTTTGGGACAGATCTTCTCAAGAACACGAAAGCGGCCACGTTGTTTGACGGAACAGACAACGATTTACTAATAGATTTGGTAAATGACGATTTCACGAGAGAAAATCACGATATAATGTTGAACGAATTTTTGCAGAACGGAAAGGTTGATCTGGATCAGAGCGGGCTTGAGATCGAGGAACAACAGTTGGGCAACGTCAAGATATACGATAAAAACGAACCTCCGCCAAAAATGGTAAAGAAGAAGCTGAAGTTAAACTGTGGATTTTGTACCAACGACACCCCATGCTTGTGTCTCGATTCCGAGATAGACTTGGGATTTCTAAAGTAGAGCTTGTATATAATAGTAAGTATGATTGAATCAGAGAGTAGAAATGAATTGTATGGTGAAAAAGGATGAATTGATAAGGTCATGATGTAAGAATTTCCAAAGTGTGAAGTATTGTAAGGCGTAAGAATTTTAAACGGTAAAGTATTTCTAAAGTGTGAAGTACTTCCAAAGTGTGAAGTATTCTTCCAAAGTGTGAAGTATTCTTCTAAGGTGTAAGTATTTCTAAAAGGTAAAGTATTTCTAAAGGGTAAAGTACTTCGAAAGGGTAAAGTATTTCTAAAGGGTAAAGTATTTCTAAAGGGTAAAGTATTTCTAAAGTGTGAAGTATTCCAAGGTGTAAGTATATCTAAAGAGTAACATGTCTAACGTGTGTTGGGTGGAGTATTCTAAGGTGTGAGGTATCATCACCTGTGAAGTATGATCTAATTTATGTAATAATGAAGTATGGTAGGTGCGATAATATCCCACTTCATTACATTCTTCAATTGTTACGGGAAGTGTATTCATTCATAGGTTAATAAATAGGTTAATGCATTTAGTAGAAGATGAGGAGAGATCCAAGGGCTGCAGTGGCACCCAAGACCAAGTAACCGGTTCTGTAGACACCCTTCATGTTCAACTCCTTACCACCGTCCCAGACCAAGTGTCTGATACCGTTAGCAGCGTGGAAGATGAATGGGTAGGACATGAGCGCCTTGGAGAAGAATTGAACACCAACAGGCAAGGCAGTGAAGGCAGAAACCAAAGCAGCAGAGTCCAAGCCCAAACCGAGGATAGACGAGGCAGCGTAACTGCAGGTCAAACCGTAGAAGCCGGCAGCCAAGGTAATACCGGTGATTCTGTGGAAACCGGACATGATCCAGGTCAATTGTGGCTTGTAGATGGCAAGATCTGGGGAAATGGGTCTGTTCTTACGTTGGGCAATCAAGATCTCTTGCTCTTGCTCGTGGGAAGCCTTGACAGAGGAGATGCCACGGACAGCCATGACGGAAGTACGGGTGGGCATGAGTCCGAGACGGACGGTGGCTAAAGGTTAGTAAAGATTATGGGAGGCAGAGCGCATATAGAGAGATGGATATTTGACAACAATAGCCAAGGAACAGATCACATCACTGGAAGATTAAACCAGAACCCAGACACTCCAAGTAGACAACGAATGTGTTCCCGAATTCATAGCCTGGCTTGAGCGGATTTCACTTGTTTTGAAGTGTATTCTGCATCACTATGATAAGAACAAGGAAGACACTAGAGTATAACCGTAGGAAACTATGACCAGAGCATGGTGTTACATGCGATAACTAACACTTTCGTTACTCTGCCATGATATGCCAAGTGTCTTTATCATAGGTGCTTTGGCTGAAGCATTGAAGCATAAGCGATATCGGCTCTTTATTGTGGCTCTTTGCTGGCTTTTTCTTTGACTCTCCATTCTGGCTCTTTCTCTGACTCGTTCTGATCCCTTTCTCCTCGGTTCACGACTCTTTTCTCTGCTGTATTCTTCCTATCCTTGTTCTTCTTCATATCAAGTTCATTGGCTAAACTCATCCGTTTTCTCCCATTTTTGGCTTGTTCTGCTGGGCATGGCGGCGCGGACACCACGGAGACGCTCTGAATGCGTGAATCCCGCTACTTACGTCTCAATAATCCTAATCCTGAACGCAACATGTTGTGGTGAAGACAAAAAACGAGGGTGCAAAGTTAATCCCGGGGTTGGCTGGACACAGCCAATGGCAGCGCGGCAATATCAGCAGCCACGTGACTGGTGCGACAATGTCGCACCAGTCACGTGACCAGCCCCTGCCTCCACACTACCCCGTACATGTTATTACTACGCCAGCCTAGTCATACCTCCATCCATTTCTTCCTCCTGCCCTTTTCCCTTTTCCTGTTGATGAGTAGCGCCACCGCCACCAGCACGTCCCCGCCCTCCAGAAAGCTCCCCACAACCTTCACCATCGCCACCGATGGAGACGGCGCCTCGCCCGAAGACGGACATTACAGTGGTGAGAACCACCGAGATGCCCATCGCCATGACCATAGCACCGCTGTGGCCAAACTGAGCACACTGCACGAATATCCTGACCAGCACGAGCACAACAAGCCAAATTCGAGCCCGAAATTCGCCCGGGAACCCGAGGAAACGGAGGCACCCGCCGCGCAACCATCACAGTACCTGGAACACGGCGACAGCCGCCAGGGCGACGGCTCGGGTGACGACGAGTCCAAGGAAGAGGAAGCCGTGGCGCCCGAGTCGGCCACCGACCTCACGTTCAAGAAAAAGGACGTTAACCGCTCCCGAACCCAGTCGTTCCAGCTGGTCCTATCAACCGCGTCGCTAAAATCCCTCAAGCAGCAGGCCACCAGCGTAGGCCCAGTGGCATCCTCGTCCAACCGTACCAACAGCATCATCAGCACGCAGCCCAACACCGCCAAGAACTTCCAGTCGTTCATCCAGGCGCCGGTGTTGTCCTCGGTGTCCAACCTCAAGAGCGAGGACGACGTGCAGATTGGCCAGCAGTTGCCGTTCCACGACAACAAGACGCCCACGTCCCGCTCGGGCTCGGAGAACTCTGGCCTGAACGCCGCCGACGACTCCATCGCCAGCCCTATCCTGCGCAACGGCTCGTTCGACGACCACGACACCATCATCCAGCAGCAGAAATTGACGTTGAACGCGTTGAAGAAGTTGAGTTTGCTGCCCATCCTCGTGTCCAACACCGACCAGAGCATTCCCCACAAGATCTCCCGCCGCTTGTCGCAGAAACGCTCCGAACCAAAGGCTAGAACCCCGGAACCCTACCAACCGGCGGAAGTGGATCTTTCGTCGTTTGCAAGTCTCACCCGCCAGCCCAAGATGGTTCTTCCCCAGGAAAACAAGCAGGAGCCCGCCCCGGCCCCGGCATCGCCAGAAACCGCCAAGAAACCCTTGCCCAAGCTCGACGAAAACCTCCTGTCCGACGACACCAGCAGGGCGCAGTTGGACTACCACCGCGAGTTGCGGGCCCAGCATCTCAACACCATGAAGCAGCAGCAACAATTGCATGTCCAGACAACCAAGGTCCCTGCCGCTGTCATCCCTCCGCAAAGCATGAACACCAGAAGACAGACCACCAACCTTCCGGGAATAAATTCCAGTCAGCTGTCGTACGTTCTGAATTTCCAGTTGAACGGACAGTCGCCCGTCACGCCCCAGCAGCCCCACGCCAACCAATACGCCCAGCCCCAGGTGCAGAACATCAGCAACCCAGTCCACCAAATGAACCAGCATCAGCCGGCCGTGTCGGCTGCCTCCGCTTCCTTGAAGGGAGTCCAGTACGCTCAGGGTCAGCCAGCTACCCAGGGCAATTTTTCCACGAAGATGAACAAGCAATTGCAGCAGATTAAAGGTCTCAGGAGCCCTATGTATGTTCCGGCAGTATTGAGAATGACGATGAACGGTTCTCCCAGCAACGCCAACCATCCTGGTGTGGCCAGTTCCAACACCAGCTCCCCCGGCGAGGCTGAGAACGCCAACACGTCTCCAAGAAACGACCTTGCCCAATATCAGGCCAACGACTTGGAACCGGCCTCTTCCAAAGCATCCATAAGGTCGTTTGATTCCGGCGTTTCTGTCGAATCAACCACCTCCAGCAAGTTACCCAGCAAGAATTCCTACATGAACTCTTCTAAGCATTATTATGAGGACATATTGAAGGCCCCACCAACCAGAAAGCATTGGGTCAAGGACGAGGTGGTGTTCAAGTGCAGTATTCCAGCATGTCCCAAGGTGTTCAACTTTTTCGAGAGAAGGCACCATTGCCGTAAATGTGGCGGCATCTACTGCAAGGAACACACGTCCCATTTCCTCTACATCAATCACATGGCTCAATTTACCACCGGAGGCAGAGGCACGCTTTCTCGAGTGTGTGACCTCTGCATCTCCGAGTACAACGAATTTATTCAGCACGAATTTGGTCTAGGCAACTCCAGCCAAAAACCCACCCCACAGCCCGAAGAGGTCGAGGCAGAGCCTCAGCCTCAGATTCCGGTGCCCGTATTTAAGAAAGAGCACAGGACCGCACCGGTCGAGCAACCTAATATTCAATTTGACAAAAAAGACCGGAGCGAGCCTGTGGTGGGCAGTGTTCCTGCAAACTGGAGTTGGAGTTCGTTCTGAGGGTTCAGTGTCCATTCCATCATTTGCAGGTGATTTTCAGCAATTGGACCCAATTTGTTTTGAGCAATTGACCAGTTGGATGTTTGGAAGGGTCCTTGGGCGCATAGGCCCACCGCCTACCCGCTGGACCAGCCAGTGCTCCAGATAACGAAATATTGCGACTTGAAGTCGCACTGGAGGTTTCACACCTGGAATTGCGTCAGACAACACCAGACCCGCCCCGCAAGCGGGAAATGGCCGAAAACACCCTTAAATCCTTCTCCGTCATCAGTGTATTCTCTGATTGGACCGTCTGTCCTCTCATCCTTCGATTAACGGCCCTAATAACCCCCTCCATATTCTCCATAGCCTTAATTATATATAGGAACACGCTCCATGCAGTACACGCACAATAAGCAAGAACACGGTGGATTTTTCACCCCAATCGACCTCCTCGTTAACCACGGCCATTGACCTCGATCTCCAGGCTTTTTCCCATGTCGTCAACAGCCGCCCCTCTCCGCATCGCCGGAGTCAAGGTCGACACCATTCGGTTGCTCTTACGAGCCATTATTTTCATCTCCATTGCTGGAGCTGCCATACTGAGCCGGTTGTTTTCCGTAATTCGGTTCGAGAGCATTATCCACGAATTCGACCCCTGGTTCAACTACCGGGCCACCAAGTACTTGGTCAGCCACTCGTTTTACGAGTTCTTGAACTGGTTCGATGACAGAACCTGGTACCCCTTGGGCAGAGTCACGGGAGGCACGTTGTACCCTGGTTTGATGGTGACCTCGGGTGCCATTTGGCACGTCTTGAGGGAATGGTTGGCATTGCCCGTTGATATCAGAAATATCTGTGTCCTCTTGGCCCCTGCCTTCTCCGGATTGACCGCCATCTGCACCTATTTGTTCACCAAGGAAATGAAGGACTCCAACGCCGGATTGTTGGCCGCCATCTTCATGGGCATTGCTCCTGGATACATCTCCAGATCGGTTGCTGGCTCGTACGACAACGAAGCTATTGCCATCACCCTCTTGATGGCCACGTTCTACTTCTGGATCAAGTCCATGAAGATGGGCTCGGTCTTTTACGGAACCTTGACCGCCTTGTTATACTTTTACATGGTTTCCGCCTGGGGTGGATACGTCTTCATCACCAACTTGATTCCCTTGCACGTGTTCGTGTTGATCTTGATGGGCCGTTACAACCACCGCTTGTACACTGCGTACACCACCTGGTATGCCTTGGGCACGTTGGCCTCGATGCAGATCCCCTTCGTGGGTTTCTTGCCCATCCGTTCCAACGACCACATGGCCGCCTTGGGTGTCTTTGGCTTGATCCAATTGGTGGCCTTTGGCGACTACGTCAAGTCCAAGGTCCCCTCCAAGCAGTTCAAGACCTTCTTGTTCATTTCCTTGGCCTTGGTGACTGTTTTGGGCATTTCCGGCTTGTTTGCCTTGACTGCCTTGGGCTGGATCGCCCCATGGACTGGCCGTTTCTACTCCTTGTGGGACACCAACTACGCCAAGATCCACATCCCCATCATTGCCTCGGTTTCGGAGCACCAGCCCACTGCCTGGCCTGCCTTTTTCTTCGACACCAACTTGTTGATCTGGTTATTCCCTGCCGGTCTTTACTTGTGTTTCCAGGAATTGAAGGATGAGCAGGTCTTCGTGATCATCTACGGAGTCTTGTGCTCCTATTTCGCCGGTGTCATGGTCAGATTGATGTTGACCTTGACTCCTATCATCTGTGTTTCTGCTGCCATTGCCTTGTCCAAGTTGTTTGACGTGTACTTGAACGTGGTTGAGCTTTTCCAGGAAGAGGACGAAGACGACTCCAAGTCCTCCAAATCTTCCAAGTCTTCCAAGTCCAAGACCTCCAAGTCCTTCCCAGTGTTCCAATTATTGTCCAAATTAATTGTTCTCTTGTCCTTTGGAGCCTACCTCTTCTACTTCGTCTTGCACTGTACCTGGGTCACTTCCAATGCCTACTCATCTCCCTCTGTCGTGTTGGCCTCCACCAATGCCGACGGCTCTCAGAACATCATTGATGACTATAGAGAGGCCTATTACTGGTTGAGAATGAACACCCCAGAAGACGCCAAGGTCATGGCCTGGTGGGATTACGGCTACCAGATCGGTGGAATGGCCGACCGTACCACCTTGGTTGATAACAACACCTGGAACAACACACACATTGCCACAGTTGGTAAGGCCATGTGCTCCAACGAAGACGTGGCCTACAAGATCTTGAGACAACACGATGTCGACTATGTTCTCGTGGTGTTTGGAGGCTTGTTGGGATACTCCGGCGATGATATCAACAAGTTCTTGTGGATGGTGAGAATTTCCGAAGGTATATGGCCAGATGAGGTCAGTGAAAGATCCTTCTTCACCGAAAGAGGTGAGTACAAGATGGACCACGAAGCCACCAAAACCATGCAAGACTCCTTGATGTACAAGATGTCTTATTATAGATTTACCGAATTGTTCAATGGCAGAGACGGTGTCGACAGAGTTAGAGGACAAACAATTCCTATGGCCCAAAGCCCCAAGTTGAACGTCATTGAAGAAGCTTTCACCTCGCAAAACTGGATGATCAGAATTTACAAGGTGAAGGACTTGGACAATGTCGGAAGAGACTTGAAGCAAGCCACTGCTTTCGAGACCGAGTCCACCGAATCTTCTGGCAAGAGAAGAAGATCGATCAAGAAGCCCTCCTTGGAGTTAAGATTATAAACCCTCTCAACCAATATATATTGCACTTAGCTGATTGTACTTCCTCTTTGGAGTTTGGATCATAAACCCTTATTGTATCGCTCTCTTCGTACGGTAATGGACGGTAAGAACGCTCGGTCTTGGTAACACAATCATCACTGAAATGATTTGCACTCAATTGCGTCGTAAACACTTCCCGGGTTGCATAGAACAATGTGTAGACTCACATGTCAATCCCGAACCAGCACAGTAGCGATTGCCGAAATACTTGCCGTGGCTGACCCTGGGTTAATAGCACCTATGTAGGTTCCCTGTCCTAATCGCAGGAGCAGTCGCATCTATCGGGATATGCGGGGAAAAATCTCCAGGTATTAAAGACGAGCCACGAGCCAAAAGCCATAAGCAACAAACTTATCTAACCAATTTAACATGACACACTTCTTGGATTTAGTGGGACACTTGGGCTTCTATAAGTCTTATCATATGAACAAGACCAATGTGGCCATCCACACAATTGGTATCCCATCGATCTTGTTGTCCGCCATTTCTCTTCTCGCCACCCATCAGATTGGCCCCAACCCATACTTCAACTTCGGAACCATCTTCACGGCCTCTTATGGAATATATTATGCTTTGCTTGATGCTACCGTGGGAATTCCAACCATGGCCGGATTGGTTTATTACAATTATGCCATGAGCAAATACTTTGTATCCTTGGATGATATTGCCCGTTCTCAATATGTGAAGTTGGCTTACATGGTC
Organism: Suhomyces panamericanus; assembly: GCA_030582475.1. Taxonomy (NCBI): domain Eukaryota; kingdom Fungi; phylum Ascomycota; class Pichiomycetes; order Serinales; family Debaryomycetaceae; genus Suhomyces; species Suhomyces panamericanus. The sequence goes on from JAKTXI010000030.1 coordinate 37,148, forward strand.
CACGTCGCAGCATGGCTCGCTCAGTTTTATGGTCACAAGGTCCATGAAAGAAGAGCTCCGGCCCTCTTGGACAACCTCTTGCAAGCCGTGGTCTTGGCTCCTTACTTTGTCGTGTATGAGTTTTTATTCGCTCTTGGTTTCAAGAGGGACTTGGAGAAGAAGATGCTCAATAAGGCAGGTGTATTGAGAAGGGACTTCGAGTTCGAGAAGAAGCGTCATTGAGCTTCTGAATTATGTTTAGCAAGTATTTCATGTTCATGAATAAAGGTTGAGTTCAACTGATTACCAACAGTAATCCAGCCTGGACGCGTATTGTGAGTACGTCCAAATATCTCCAACTTTCTAGAGTGTAGGCCAACCAATCGATCGACAAAGTCGTATATTTCGTCAGGCTTCCTCAGTGTTTCTCTTGTGCCACTGACAATTACACTTGAGTCTAACTCTCGATTTAACCATTGAGGATTTCCCTTGATCCCTACCAATAAATGCTCCTTAGAATGATTAAGCCAATGACCCGTTCTTCCTGTGACAATTGTACGCTTGAGCTGATTAAGCTTAACCCAAATTAACTCGTCACAGTTTAAGTATCCCCATTTCTTCAAGGCTCTCCTGCCAATTTCAATTGATCTCCCAGTTACCCAAAGAAAAATGACACCCTCATCTTGAAGGCTACAAATATCCAAGGATAGTAGCTCAGTGTCCTTACAAGTACCGTATGGCAAAGCCATGTGAATATCCCAAGCAGGATCAGCGATAATAGCTGCAAACTTACCCAACAGAGAGAAGGAAAGTGTTCTAATATCGCAATTGATCCATTGTGGAGGCAGAACCTTTCGAAAACGTTCAGAAAAGCAGTCACCAACAGTGTATTCATGCTCTGAAGGCTCAGAAGGAGGATTTGAAAAAGTCGGGTTAAGAGTATAGTAATGGAGATATCTGCACGATTTCATTTTATGACAAGTGTCTAAGTACGAGCAGTCACCTAGATTATGGTCGGTGTGCTTATTGACAACTTTCAAATAGTGCACAGATACCTGGAAGCAATTGAAGGTATCTTGCAGAAGACCACTTCGTCTCTTCTTGATGAGCTTTTGCACTTCGCTGGAGCTGGGATATTCGTTCCTGTCTATTCCCGAGTCTCTATTTCCAAAAACTATCTTGGTGAGAAGATCACAATGACTGGCTTTATCACAGATAGGATGAAATGGTTTGACCTTAATTCTGGCCCTCATCTTTTGCTTTGCCAACTTGGAGCATGCTGTAGGACTTCTGAGCAAGATATCAAGGGCACCGTAGCTATCTTGCAAGTACCACTTTGGTTCGGTAATAGGATGCAAAGGTTCTTTCAAAGCATCTAGCAACTTTAACTTAGGTGCAACTAGCGGTGGTGTCGATTTCATAGTTTGAGTGTTCCTATTTGCCATTCTTTCTTGCATGAGCACCAATCTGGCGTAGTTGACGTAGTTCAATTTATCTCCTTGTAACTCCAATGACCCACAAATTTCGTTATAATCATTGAGAAGGTCTTTGAAATCTTCAATTGATAATTTGAATTCATTATCACTTGTAAATAGATGATATATAACGTTAAGGCTGCCTCTAATTGGGACTTCAGTTAACATGAAAGTATTCTTGAGAATAAACTCATTCAACTGGAGATATTTTTCCATACCAAAGAAATAAAGAGTTAATAGTATTAATTGAGAAGGAGGAAAACAAGAATAAAGTAGAAGTCTTTTTAGTTATGGAAAGGGAGTTGGTACTGGGACTTTTTATTTACTTCAATTGCTGCAAAAGTGTTACAAGCACGGTGGACGCACGACCTCGAGTTATAGATGGTAGTCTACATTATGAGAAGAAAAGTGACACACGACACTTGGTGTGAACTTAAGGACCAAGAAAATCACCAATGTGACACCTCAAAAAGTAACCCGATTCAATAATATTAATTTTGGATAATCTTGTTTACTCTGAAGAATTATTCCGATCCCTTGCATACATATAATATGAAGTGCAAATGATCCTATTTACTATGTTCCAATTGAAGCAGCAGTATTATTTGCCTCCAATATGGACCACTTACTGTTTCTAAAATTCGGTCATGGTAAATTCTCAATTATTCAACCACTTCCCCTCTTTCTTCTACATTTCGATACGAAAGAAATACTTTACTAAAAACAAATCTCTAGACTTTTTCAACACTCAAAAACACGTCTATAGCAACATATTAGAATCCAAATGGATTGTCTGGGGTGGCGGCCAGAAGATTGGCTCTTCTGCCTCCTGTAGGTTGGGATTGTAAGGTTGAAGGAGCATTACCAAATCCAGCACCAGTAGGTTGAGATTGTAATGGTTGGAAAGAGTCTTGGCCGAAACTAGTACCTGGGAAGGAACCTTGAGGCTGGTAGGAGGGCTGACTAATGCTGGTGTTTTGGAACATATTGTTCAATTGGTTCATGTTTGGCTGGTTAGGTTGTTGGCCAAACTGGTTGGGTTGTTGTGCGAATGGTTGTTGGCCAAAAGTTTGCTGTGGTTGGCCGAAAGTCTGTTGAGGCTGACCAAAAGATTGCTGAGGTTGTCCAAAGTTCTGAGGTTGGCCAAAGGACTGTTGAGGTTGACCAAAGGATTGTTGAGGTTGACCAAAAGTACTAGTAGGCTGCTGACCAAATGACTGCTGAGGTTGGCCAAAAGTACTAGTAGGCTGTTGACCAAACGATTGTTGTGGTTGAACAAAGGAACTAGTTGGTTGTTGACCGAAGCCATTGGGCTGCTGACCGAATGAATTCTGAGCAAATCCACCAGTAACTTGTTGTCCAAAAGAAGTCTGAGGAAATCCTCCAGTTGGCTGTTGTGTGAAAGAAGTTTGAGGAAATCCTCCCGTTGGTTGTTGATTGAAGCTAGTAGGTTGTTGTCCAATAAATCCTCCTGTGATTTGTTGGCCAAAACTCGACTGAGGAACAAACCCTCCCGTTCTTTGAGCAGGAACCAAAGGTCCGGTTTGTTGCAACGATAATGGTTGTCCATTTAAAGCCGTTGGGCCAGTTTTTTGAAGAGGAACAGAGATAATTTGGCCAAAAGAGGTTTGTGGCATAGTAACTGCGCCAGTTTGCAATGTTGGCTGAATTGGAATCTGACCAAAGCTTGTAGCTGGCATGATTCCACCAGTTTGCTGACCTCCGGTCTTTTGAGCAACGAATGTCGTTGCACCTGGCTGCAATGGAACAATATTCACAGTGAATTGAGGTTGGATGCCAGTGGCTTGGATTGGAATGAAACCAGTAGGTTGGGCAGTAATTGGGATGAAACCAGTAGGTTGAACTGGAATCAAGCCCGTTGGTTGGACTGGAATCAATCCTCCAGTATTTGCTGCGGTCAAACCAGTCTTTTGGAGAGGGATTAAAGTGCCAGTCTTTTGAACATCAACCTTTTGACCAGTTGGAACCAAAGGTCCGGTCTTGACTGGAGTCAAAACTGGAGCAGATGGTTGCTGCTGGTTAGGCAAGGAAGGCATTGGTTTGTTCAAGTTAGAAGAAGGTGTGGGTGCGGTGTTTGTAGATTCCAAAGGTTTGATGTTGACCAAGTCTTGCAAAGCACCAGTGTATTGGGGAGTTTGGGGCTTGGAAAGGTCCTCGTTCGATCTAGCAGCAGGCTTGACTGCCCAGGCATCGTCCTCGAAGTTGTTGGCAGGAGAAGAGGTAGAAGGAGGCACAGGAGCTGGCGACAGTCTTTGTGGAGCCGAGGACGGTAAGGCATCGGCATGCACCTTCAAAACTTCACTGGAGGTGTTGTTCTTTAAGGCACCAGTAGCCTCGGTGAATAAACCTCCAGTAGGGAGGGCTTCATCGGTAGTTGGCTTCTTTCTGTCGAACTTGGCATCCAAGAACTTCATAACTCTCAAAATGTCTCCCTCTCTTAAGCCCAAGGTACGTAACAACGAAGGTGTGATGTCTTCCAAGATGTTTTCGTCCATTTGCTCTCTTCCAAAGTTCAAGGAATATCTCTGGCAATTGCCAATGTCAATTCCACATTGGAGGAAGAACTCGAACCAGTCGTAGTCGGGCTCGTTCACAGACAATTGGGTCGTAGCCTTAGGTCTAGAAGGCTGAGGAGGAGGAATATCGTTGATGGCAGCAGTAGCAGACTTGCTTTTGGAAACACCACTGCTCTTGGACTTTGTTCTTTTGTAGTTCTGTTCCGCAACCTCCTTCTTGAAGGATTCCAACGAAGTTCCGGTGACCTTTTCGACGTAGTCCAAATCTTCGATACAGAGCTTGGAGGCCGCAACGGCAATCTTGACTCCGTTAGTCTTGTGCAAGTGGATCTTGCCCTCGACACAGCCTAAGAATTCTGCTTCAACCTTGAACGAACCCGAACTGTCGATCCATGTTCTGACTCTGTGGAAATTTGGCATGGACTTGTCCTGACCATCGTGTTTGGAGGCATGCTTTTCTCTCTGTGCCCTGTCCTTCTCTCTTATTCTCTCACGTTCGTCCCTGTCACGACTACGGGTGTACCTGTCACTCTTGCTTCCGTCGGAAGACTTCTTCTTGGACGACCTGGACTTGCTTCTGTTGGGAGCATCGGTGAGTTTGTCGAGGTTGGAAGAGCCCACAATTTCAATGTAGGACGAGGGAATCACACCCTGTTTTCCGGTGACGATATTCTCACACATCCACCATTCCCTGGACTTGGTTTCATTGATGATGTAGACTTCGTCGCCCTCCTTGCACCCCAATTCGTCGTCTCCCTGGGAAACGAAATCATACATGAGCTTTCCGATCTTCTTGTTGCCGTGCGTGGAAGCCATGGACGCCCGGGCCACCTCCTTCAAGCCACGAGAAGACTCGGCTCCCTTCAACTCGCCGAGAATGGACATGATGGCCTCGGCCACGTCCTTGGAGCCGGTGTGCAACTCGATGGACGCGCTGGGGTTGCGGAGCTCCATGAATAAATGCTTCTTTTCGTTGTTGAAGTTGAGCAAGTCCTTGACTCGCCATTGGTTGTCCAAAGAGGACGCCGACTTGAGCTTCAACTTTTTGGGGTTGGTGGTGTTGGGCTTCAAGATGATGAGGCCCTGGCCAATGGAAAGGATCACGGCTCTCTTCTTGCGGCCGTCCACTTCGTCAATGTACCAGGTGAAGAACTCGCCGTCGAACGTGTGCTGCTTGGAAGAGTTTCCGTTGAGGATGCTCTCGGCTCCTCCTGGCGAGCTGAACGAACGGGCTCTGCTGTCGGAGGACTTCCTGGGCGAGGGCTCAGCCGAGGGCCGGCTGGGCATGGGCGGAGGGGCGTCTTCTTCTTCGCTTTCCATGGCGACCTCGCGTTCTGGCTGGGCCTGGGAGGGGGTTCTGGAGCTGGACGTCGGAGTGCTCGGTCCGTTGTTGGCGAGACTGGGATGCATGGGAGGAGGCGCCATGGACCGGAAGTCCTGGGGAGGGGGTGCCACGAAGTTGTTTTGGGCAGGGGGTGCCGCTTGTTGGTCAACGTGGGAGTCAACTTGGAGATAGTTGGCAGGAATGAACCCGAATTGGGTGCCGGAGTGGGCGTCGCCCACCAAGAGCCAATCGGGATCGTTCAAGTCATAAATGTTGAACACATCACCCTCCTTGAACGACAATTCTTCTTCTGTTTGCTTGGTGTAGTCGTACAAGGCGGTGGCTTTCTTGACCACTGGGGCCTGGCGGTTAGTACTGGAACTTCAATGGGGACCATCAATCTGGGCAAAATCGGCCGCTCAACATACCTCCTCGATGTAGTTGGAAGGAACGAGCCCAGTAGGCTCGTCCACCTCCTCGTCTCCCACCGGTAACACTCTCTTCTTGACCTTCCACCAATCATCAATGTCTGATTTCTCGAGTAGGTACAAGATATCGTCCGGATTAAGGGATAGTTCTTCGTCGGCCTGTGCCGCATATTCATATATGGCCTTATATACACCAATATAAATAGACAGCATGGTGAACGGCGGTTTGGATGATATGGAGTGTGTTGCCTTTACTATGGACAATTGAAAGGAGTGAGAGCAATTTGGTATGGGCACTGCCAAAGAGTGGGGAGAAGGAACGGAAGAACAGGAGAAAGGAAGAAGAAGAAGAAGGGAGAATGGAAGTATGAGATACAGAGTGGAGGAGGTGGAATAGGTGGGAAAGAGAGAGTTGGAGATTTGGGTTTGTTGTATGTAATTTTCTACGTGGTTGTAAATTAATTAGGGCTCACTTGCTTTTGTTTGATCTGTAGTGGTAGTTGTGCCGGAGTATGCCATTGTGCATTGTGGCAGACAGTGGAGGAATAGTATGGTGAAATGGATGGAATGCTAGAATAGCAGTATACTATTATTGATTCCGGCGGTTTCCATGATGGGAATGGATATCCTGGCCTATTTTTCACTTCCATCTACAGGCTGAATGCGGGTATGCTATGTTATGTGTACTGCCGAAAGATTAGCGCCTTTTGCCATCATTCACCTCAATTCGACCAGGCAGTGCCATTGGATTAATCAGCAAGGATATCGACGCTGGATAGCCAATGGTGCCTATGAAGCGAATTAGTATAGATGTTCATGCTGCATAATTAATGGTGAGATTGGTAATTATCGTACTAAGAGATCGACAGTAGACCTATAATTGTAGGCAGAGATCGGTAAAATGATTCGTTTTGTACAAACTAGATAATACTTAGACTAGATGCGTTTCTTCTACCCTTATTTGCAATTGAAGGCTTCTTGTGCATCGAACGTGATTAATGTTTCGCTTAATTGCCGAATTAAATAGCATTATTGTTGCGATTATTGTACTTGAAATGCGATGCATAGGAACCTTTGCTCCACATAAATCTGAATCAAGAAAACATTACAGAGATATATGGCGTAAATAGAACGGAGATTCTGTCCATTGTGGAGTTTTGGTCAGTTGATTCCTATTTCCAATTTGCATGAACTCCTTCAATCTCTATAGTCTAAATGAGCCTTGAGGACACTCTCGGATAAATTGCACTCCATTTAATTGAAGTGGTTTTCGGGAAGTTGTCCAAAATATTACCATATCCACCTAAAACTTCTTCTTCGAGTGTCTCACCTTCAACTTTCGTATGTAACTTGCATGTTCTACTTCTCTATTGAGCCCTGGGTGGAGAAGGCTCAACTGGAAGTTAAACTTTATCTGGCTCTTGACCCGGACTGTCTCAAACACTCCTTTCAACTATTTTAATGCTACTTTACTTTGTATTGAGCATCACGATAGAGCATATGCAAAGCGTCGTAGCTTCAGGTGTCACAGTCAAGATTCATCGTAAATTGAGGAAGAAATTTGTGGGAGCAAATTTCAAATTGACCGATTGCTGTATATTAAAGCTAAAGTATTTGAGTGGCTGCTATGAGATAATAGGCTATTTTAGCATGGGCGAGCTCAAATCCAATCTGGATGTTCACGGTGGCAATTTCCTGGACGTATTAGTATTCACAATTTATTAAAAACACTTTGTTGATCAACTTTTGATGTAGCTTCCGCTTATTTGAGCATTGAACGGTCAATGTTATTGCTGTCAATTATTCCATCATTTTTGCCAATTGAGTGTCTTGTGAGTTAATTCTATCTGAAGTTGATACTTACACATCAAGGGCCTTCCAAGTGAAAAAGTGGCTGCGAAAATCTAATTCGAAATTCGAGCAGAGCTCAAGGGAAAGAGGAGGAAGAAATGGAATGGCATAATGGGTATAAGCAAATGGACTATTTGAATTATTGGAAGTACTCCTATTCATGGTTATACTGTGAGAGTATTAAGGCAGTGGTCATTTGAATTTAGTGAAGAATAATGGACTACGGGAATAAATTATGCGAAATAAATCAGCTTCATTAATTGTTTCTTGTCATTACCCACAGACTAGATCGTATATGTGTATAATTGACATCGCCACTATCAACGAGAAGCACTCTATAGGCGGTACAGTCCTTTTTCTAAACTTCTTCTGTGGCTTATTGTAGGCTTGAAGGGTTTTTGCTAGCGCCGCATTACGGTTATTCCTTCAATTGGCCGTTGAGTCGGTTGCAATTGAAAGCTATAGTTTTGGCGATATCAAAGCCTCTGCTAATGTGCTGCAATAGACTTAAAGTAGCTCAAATCGGTATATTTGCGTATCTGTGATCTTTCATAAAATAGTTATTACCATAAACTGACAGTTTGCTTCTCCCTTGTAATATGCCTAAGATCCTGAGTAAATAGGAAATACAAACATATGAAATAGCAGTAGCCTTCTGTATTTTCATACCGTCCTGTAAGTTCCGAATTATTTCGTTTCTAGCTTCGATCACTTAATATTTCAACCCATGTATGGCATACTATTATGGTGAATGGAACAGTGGTCCAATTGAATCATCAATATTCACATCATAATTGTCCCACTTAACCTTTCACACACCTGTTCTACCATCTACACCTTTACATTATCTTGACTTTATTGCAGTATTTAGATTTGTACTCTAGCAAGCCGCTTAGTGGTGGGCCATGTCTGGTTCTCCCAAGTACTTGGCAGTAAAGGAAGTACCACATTGCCAGCATCTAGCCAACTTACCATCCTCGACCTTCATCCAGTAAGGCTTGTGGTCGTGGTCACCCTCACCCTTGCAGCCGACATAACGGTAGCCAATGTAGGTGGGAACCAAGTATGGGTCTTGTGGGGTTCCAGAACCTTCAGTGATGGGGTTTTCCAAGTCGAACACATCGACACCTTCTCTCTTACCCAAGATTTCGAATCTTTCCAAACCGGTGGCTTGGTCCATGTCGGAGGGTATAGTACCTGGGGTGGCACCAGGACCGATCAAGGATCCGTCAGGACCAGAGACCTCGGACAACTTGGTGGCAGTCTTGACGTTGGCTGGAGCAGCCTTGTGGGCCAAGATTCTGGAGCTAGACAAGAGTCTGCTAGATTGTCTGGCAACACGGAATGTACGGGAAAGCATGACTAGAGGTTAGTAGGGAAACGAACGGGAAGGGGAGCGATGGAGACTGGATGAAACACGCACTAGCACAAGGACAGTTTAGGGTAGGAATAGTCTGGCGGGGATGGGTGAAAAGGTGAAATATGGGTGAAAAATGAACGCATGCGACGTGACTGGATGAACTGGCGTGGCGCGGATATGTAGCGATGTGGGCCCACTCCCGAGACTCGAGGTATTGGTTGACAGTGGAACTCGATGGAGGAAGCATGAACCAGGGGTTTTCGAGGTGTTGACGGCGCCATCTGGAGGAACTATGGGGGACCAGTGTGTCGCAATGGACTCTGCTCGAATGCTACTGTGATGGTTGGGGATTTTTTTGGCTGGAAAATGGAGGCCAGCGATGTGATATGGAAAGTACGAGGAAAAGGCTGGAATTTGCTGTGCGGTAGAAGGACGGTTCTGGCTGTTTATGCTGTGCGTGTTGACCCACGACGCTCCCTGTGTCGACTGAACATACTGAATATGACGATATGAATATATGCGATAAGATATTAAATCTGTATCTATTTATTCACCTGCTATGAATGTGTTTTTCATAAAATCAGCTAACAAATTTTAGGTCTCACTTAACTTCGATATCATTGGCTGTTCTGGGTGAAAGCGGCACGTGCCCGAGGCGCGCGAAACACGTGCTATTGATCATGTGAGCAAATTCACATGACCAAACCCCGGTACGCCGTTAGGGCTGGTGCCCTCTTTTGTCACGTGTGTGTGACAATGTCGGTATATACACGCATTAGTCTCAACCTGCACACACGCCCGCACTAACTGTGGGCTTTCTCCTAACAAAATCCTCACAGTGCAGTTTCTTAAAAGATTAAAAAAGTTTTTCATCTTTTCGATCAGACTTCTTTTACAGAACATCTTTAGGTATGTGACCACCGACCCCTACAAACACCTCCAAGACACACGGCACACCAAGGTCCCGTCAGATGCAATGCAGTCCTGCCATCCCCGTCTGGAGGAATTGGCCCCCGAGCCATACTAACTTGCAGTCAACATGCCAAAAAAGAGAGCTTCCAACGGTAGAAACAAGAAGGGTAGAGGTCACGTCAAGCCAGTCAGATGTTTGAACTGTGCTAGAATGGTCCCCAAGGACAAGGCCATCAAGAGAGTCACCATCAGAAACATGGTTGAAGCCGCTGCCGTCAGAGACTTGTCTGAAGCTTCCGTCTACTCTGAGTACGCTTTGCCAAAGTTATACAACAAGTTGCACTACTGTGTCTCCTGTGCTATCCACGCCAGAATCGTCAGAGTCAGATCCAGAACCGACAGAAGAGTCAGAGCCCCACCTCAAAGAAAGAGATTCTCTGCTGAGAGAAAGGTTTCTCCTCAAGACGCTGCCAAGAAGGCCAACTAAGCTTATTATTCACAGGTGATAAGTTTATAGCAATATACTGTATTTTAAAGTAACAGCTGTAGAACAGGATACTTGTGAGAGTTGACTTCACATATGTATGGGCTTGACGATCTCTCGACTCGACTACGATGTAGAAACTTTTCACCCATTCAAAATGAGTGTTCAACTTTTTCACTGATCACAGAACAAATGCAGCAATGTTAGATTTGCTATAATACCAAACGTAGACTAATGGACGCGTACTACTGTCTACGTTAAGGGTCGAGCTCTACTTTACGACTGATTACATAGAAGCATCTTAGGTAGGTGTGTGAATATTTGGTAATTCGCATAACTTACTCTTTAGGCACATATTAATATTTCTGGCCTCAATTGCATAGACATTGGTCAAACTTTATAGACTGGTCAGTTTTATAGACAGTGGTCAATTTTATAGACAGTGGTCAAACTTTAGAGATAGTGGTCAAACTTTAAAGACAGAGGTCAAACTTTAGAGACAGTGGTCAATTTTATAGACAGTGTTCAAACTGTCTAACCTCAATTACATCTGTGACAAGCTGAATGTTGAAGCAATAAGCCTCTCATTTTTGGGTTGATCGAGACAAGTTATACTTGACTGTCCATTTAGTGTCATTACACCGAGCCACATTAGTGGCTGCCCACCTTGTACAATTAAATCGTTGCTTCTGTTCTTCTGAGCCCATATACAGTCAATAATACAATTGTACTGCTGATTTACCTAGGATATAATTCGTTCATAGATCATATTTACTATCGACATTCAATTCTGTCTCACTCTACTGGCTCTCACTAATTTTCCTCGATCCTCACTAATTGCCACTCTCACTAATTGCCCTCGCTCTCACTAATTTTCCTCACTTTATCCTCACTTGATCCTCACTAATCTTACTCTCATCCACTCATTGCTCACCTATTCACTTGTTCCCCATACGCCCCATTTACACCTATCTCAACTCGCTAGACAAACTCAATATATCGTAATCCATAAATCTTCTCCTCTCCATCCATTCCATTCCATTCCCTCCTCTATTCCACTCTCTCCTCTATTCCATACCATTCTTCCTATATTCCCTCTCTCTTCCTTCCTCTCTCTCTCTTCTCTTCTCCCTCTCTCTCTTCCCTCCTCTCTCTCTATTTCCGCTGTGCCCCTTTTCCTTCCTCCATTTTCTCGCTATCGTCTAGGTCGTTCCGTGGTAATTTTTTTCTGACACAGATTCCCACTCAGCAACACCAACCTACCTTACCAGATCCACCGAATCCTAGAGTCCTCATCTTCGGATTACTCGATTGACCACCCCCTTCGCATTTGTCTCCCTTTCCCTGCATCCAGATCGTTAGATTGATTTGCTTGCCCCTGTTGAAGTGCCGTATCGTCAATATCGTCGACTCGCTCCCCGTCCAGTCCCCAGGCGCCAACCCCGGTCCAATCCAGTGATTTCCTCGCTGCATCCCCGCCCCCGTGCCCCTTTAGACCCTCCGTTGGTTTTAGACCCCAATTGCCGGCCATTCGCCACGTTTGCCCACCATGACCATGGAAGAAAACTGGAAGTTCTCCCAGTGCTTTGGCGACAAGGGCGATATCGAGAACATCACCGAGGCCGACATCATTTCCACCGTCGAGTTCGACCACACCGGCGACTTCTTGGCCACCGGTGACAAGGGCGGCAGAGTCGTCTTGTTCGAGCGCAACCAGTCCAAGAAGAAGCAGAGCTGCGAGTACAAGTTCTTCACCGAGTTCCAGAGTCACGACGCCGAGTTCGACTACTTGAAGTCCTTGGAGATCGAGGAGAAGATCAACAAGATAAAGTGGTTGAGAAGCTCCAACAACTCGTTGTTCTTGTTGTCCACCAACGACAAGACCATCAAATTGTGGAAGATCATGGAGAGGCAGATCAAGTTGGTCAGCGAGAACAACTTGTCCTCCATACCCACCGCGGCCTCCGCCTCCTCCAATCTTTCGTTATCGTCATTAAAACTCCCAAAACTCCAACTCCACGACAAGTTGATATCGGCCCAGCCCAAGAAAATCTACTCCAATGCCCATGCATACCACATCAACTCGATCTCCGTGAACTCCGACCAAGAAACCTACTTATCCTCCGACGACTTGAGAATCAACTTGTGGAACTTGGGCATCTCCGACCAGTCTTTCAACATTGTCGACATAAAGCCAGTTAACATGGAGGAGTTAACTGAAGTCATCACATCTGCAGAGTTCCATCCCAATCATTGTAATTTATTCATGTATTCGTCATCCAAAGGTACTATAAAGTTGAGTGATATGAGATCCAATTCGTTGTGTGACTCCCACTCCAAAATATTCGAGGAGTATTTGGACCCGGCATCCCACAATTTCTTCACTGAAATCACCTCGTCTATATCTGACGTCAAGTTCAGTCAGGACGGAAGATATATTGTCTCGAGAGACTATATGACCGTCAAAATATGGGACATGGCCATGGAGTCCAAGCCCATCAAGACAATCAATGTTCACGAACATTTAAGAGAGAGATTATGTGACACCTACGAGAACGATGCGATTTTTGATAAATTTGAAGTCCAATTCAGCGGTGACAACAAATCTATTATGACTGGATCTTATAACAACAATTTCATGATTTATCCTAATGCGGTTGGCAGCGAGGCTGCCACCCCAACGAAGTTACCAAGTTTCAACACCACTTCTTTCAAGAAGAAGTCTGTCGACGACTCGGATGATGAAGAAGACAACGAGTCTCCTCCTTCTAATGACTATCCTCAATCTCCTTCTAACATTGATGACGACGACCAGGAAGAGATTATTTTGCAGGCGGACAAGTCGGCCTTCAAGTCGAAGAAGTCAGCCAATAATGGCACGACGAGACGTAGAATGATGAGTGGTGTGGGTACAGCTGGTAACAGCAGAGATTTTGATGACATTGACTTCAAAAAGAGCATTTTGCACTTGTCATGGCACCCAAGAGAAAACTCCGTGGCCATTGCAGCTACCAACAATCTCTATATTTTCTCCACGTTATAGATACGTTGATTCTTTTGTTTTCACCTCATTCACGATGATGATCTAATATATATAATTATTCGCTGGTGTAGAATTAGGAGTACTTTGAGATATAGAATTGAAATTTCGATTAGATAGTGATATTTATGATAATATATGATGTAACAGTTAAAAGTCTAGAAAATGGTTATAGGTAAGAATAGAGAGTAAATAGCACAGCAAGTTATAGTAAATTGATAAAAAACCCTGAAATAAACCAAGTCAGTAGAGTATATCTGCAGTAGCTAGTAGCTGGTAATAGCGACAAAACCCATACTTCAATACACCTGGCCATATTTTACGTCTTATTTCATTATCGAAGGACTACAATAATCTCACACTGCTTCTTCTTTCCAAACTGTAACCTGGCCATAATCCAAGCTCTTATTAACGCTCCGTTCCCCACTAAAATCTCCCTTCCTTTACCTCTCCTTCTCTCTCTCTATTTCTCTACATTCTACTCAATTTCAAATCGTGCATTATGCATTCTACTCTAGATACCTAGGGCGTGCCAAGTGCTTACTCAATGTTTCTGTTGATGTCGGTGTTCCAGAACAAGGTCTTGTCACCGTCACCCCAGAAGAACTTCTTCTGTCTCAAGTTCATGTAGTCGTATTGCACGGGCCATTCCTCGTCAGAAAGGTGGGCCATGTGCTCTCTGTGCTTGGCGTGCTTCAATTCAATGTTGACAACAGGGATGGCGGTCAAGATGATGGCAGGCAAGGCAACAAGGTAGGTGAGCTTCTTCCAGGTGTTGGTGATACCCTCGGAGTGGTGGACCTTCTTCTCGTAGGCAGACTTGAAGGCTTCACCGGCCTCCTTGTTGACCTTGATGCCGCTGTAAGCCTGTTCGTTGAGGTGCTTGGAGACACCGTAACCGTGGTGGTTGAATCTTCTGAAGGTGAATTGCTGGGCTCTTCTGAACATGATGGAGGTGATGCTACTGAAGTGAGTGTTGAAAATGGTTGATAAAAAGTGTTTTTATTGGTTGTCTGCGTGTGTAGTCACGTGACCGAGAAATGGCACCACTACTGGGGCTGACCAGTGGTCAGACTGGGAATAGGAAGGCTGTATTGGGTTATTATGTTCTGATACAGGACAAGTATGGGAAGTGACGTTCTAACGGATTATTTGTGATTTTGCTCCCCAACTTACTTCTCACTATATTCCTCTCAATCAAACTCTCACTTTTTACTCTCAATTTAACACTCACTTTTTGCTCTCAATTTAACACTCACTGTTTACTCTCACTATATAACTCTCAATGAAACTCTCTCATTTTACTTTCACATAACTCTATATTCCTATCACTTTAATACTCTGACGTAACTTACCTCTAACTTATTTAAACCTATATCAATTACCACTATTTCTCAAACTATTCTGATATACTATTTCATTTTACTCATTTTTCATTTTCTTCTCACTCTCACCACTTACTTTATTTTTCATTCTCACCTCACTAATATTTCACTTGACTTTAACTTCACCCAATTGATTCTACTTTTATCTCACTGACTCTTACTTTACTAATTCGCCTCCACTTCTTCTATATTAATTCTCATTTACTCTCCTCCCTCCGTCCCTCCGTCATTCCCTTCTTTATCATATTTCCCATTCTACATTATTTCACTTACTCTCCACCTCATTTCTTCTAATTTATTTCACTTACTCTCCACCTCATTTCT
Source organism: Suhomyces panamericanus (assembly GCA_030582475.1). Lineage (NCBI taxonomy): Eukaryota > Fungi > Ascomycota > Pichiomycetes > Serinales > Debaryomycetaceae > Suhomyces > Suhomyces panamericanus. The sequence continues at coordinate 52,247 of JAKTXI010000030.1, forward strand.
TCTGATTTATTTCACTTACTATCCAACTCATTTACTTCTACTTTATTTCACTTACTTTCCAACTCATTTACTTCTACTTTTTTTCACTTACTTTCCAACTCTTTCTTCTTCGTTATTTCACTTAATGTCCACCTCATTTACTTCTTCATTATTTTCGTTTACTTCCCTTCCCTCTTTATTATTTTCTCATTTCCCCTACTTCGTCTACATTTCTCGTATCTTCATGAATGCTGGTCTATGTACATACTATTGGTCATGACTGGCTGCCTGGATCACCGGCAACCGGGCGGCCTGGGCCGCCTTTCTGTGTCTGGCATTGGCTACAAACTGGGCCGTCTTTTCCACCTCCACCCCGAAGTCGTAGTGGTCTCGGTGGGAAGTGTAGGTGAACAAATCGTGCCGGAGAGGAGCAGGCTGGAAATTCAACTTTCCTTGTGAGTCCATCAAGATCTTGGATGCGTCGCCGCTCCGGACAAGGTGCATGATCTCCTTCTCGTGGAACTCGGTGACGTTGGTGCTCAATAAATATTCCACAATGTGGTTTCCTTGTTCGAACAAGAGCTGTACGTAGTTGTCGTCGTTGAGCTCGATGGGGAGCACCTTGCCCTCGGCATCCTTGGGGATGGGAATGTGTTTTTCCTTGATGTAGTCGTTGATGTCTCGCACCTTCATCCACTGGCGCAAGTGGGCCACATACTCGTAGCCCTTGTAGGTGTATGTGGACAAGCCCTTTTCCTGGTACTCGTTGACAAGCATCTGCTCAAAGCCCGACGGAATGTAGGCGATCTGGCCCTCGGTCACCGTCATCTTGAGCGGCGTAATCTCCGACAAGAGCGAGAAGTGGTTGTTCCGGCAGTTGTACACCTTCAAGTACTCACTTCTCACCTCTTCGGGCACGCTTCCAGAGCGGTCGAGATGCTTGGGCAAAAAGCTGTTGTAGCGGTCGGGCGACCGCGTGTTGGTCAAGGCGAGGCCGGTGATGTCGATGTAGAGCCCGGTGTCCATGTCGATGAACCGGGCGTCGATATTGTTGTTTCCGTTGCGGCTGGTTCTCTGGCTGATGTAGGTGCCGATGTCCAAGTAGTACCTGCCGTAGCGGATTTCCTGGACACTGGGATCGTCGCCAAAGTCGACGATGATGGAGTTGTTGAAGTTTCTCGCCATGCGGTGCAATTCTTCCACCGGCATTTGCACGTCGATGTCATTATCCCAGGGGAATGCCATGCCGTTCCAGTACCACGAGAGGAGCGAGCCGTGGGCAATCCAGGTGGAGAAGCCGTTGGCGTTGGTGAAACTGAGCCAGGTCCGGATCAAGCCGAAAAGGGCCGGAGGCTGGGCATCGGTATAGTTAATTATTCCACTGAAAAACCGCCAGTCGTAGTGGCCCCCCAAGTCGGCATTGGCCTCCAGCTGCATGATCTTGGCCTCCAGAAAGTACTTCGGAGGCAAGTTCACGGCTAAGGACTGCTTGAGAGCGTTCAAGTAGCTGACTTCGGAGTGGGAGAGCCCTTCGCCGGACTTCAACACCCCCTCCAATTCGTCCAAATATTGCGCCGAACGGTCGACGAACTGGGAATGGTCCAAGTGCTTTAAGTAGGTCAAATTGGCCCTGGGAGTCAAAAACTCGGGTCTGGCTTCAAGAAGACCACCAAGAGTATCCAAAGTTTCCCGCATATTTACCACGATATCCGACGAAATTTGCAACTCCGACGAGTGGTCGTTGCGGTACACGTCGAGAAATTCAGCTAAGTAGTAGTGGTCCTTGATTCTGCGCTTGGAGGCGGTGATGTCCTGCTCCACAGGAACGTGGAGGAACTGGTGGTGGGGGAGCAAGAAGTTGACCGACAATGGGTTGGGCATGAAGTCCCTGAGGTAGGACTTGGCCAAGAGCACGCGGTTGACCTTTGTGGACCGGCCTGGGTTGGCAAATACGTGGAAACCCGTGGATTCGGGATCTTGCTTGATTCGCACGAGGTTATACTTGAACTGGTTCAAGTATTCCAGGTGGGGGTCGGCCGCAAGGGCGGTGTCGATCTCCAGGAGCTTGGTGTCGATGTTGGCGTCATCAACGCAGTAGTTTTCCGCAGGAAACAACTCAAGTCGGCTGTTTCTCACGGCACTGGTGGTGGAGACGTCCACCAGTGCGCAGGTGAGCTTCTCTTGTGCCAACAGGTGCTCGTCCAAGGCGGAGATGTCGACGTAGTCGGCCCAGTGGAAGTAGGGCAAGACCAAGTCGTCCCTGGAGACGCCCGAGCCGATCCGGGTGATGAGGTGGCCTAGGATCATGGCAAACGAGAACCGTGGGTCAAAGTGGAGAAACGCCGGCCTCTTGTCTGGATCGGCAAGCAGCGGCGGAAGCACGAACAGGTTGAACTTCTCATCGTTGGACATGTCGAGAAGATACAACTTCAGGCGCTTGACGGGGTCGACTATCTCCTCCTCCGGGACCGAGCGGAAGACCTTGTTGAACTTGGCGAAGACCAAGGCATTGAAGCGGGAGAAGTCGGGCATGTCCTGGGATGGAGGAGAAGAGGAGGAGGTGAGGGCGGACAACAGCGGAAGCGATGGGCCCGACTGGAGGAGCCAGAGCAGGAGCACCACGACATGGAGAAGGGCAATGGCCGCCACCAACGCCACGGCCCGGGACCTCCTGATGATGGAGGTCATAGTGCGAAGTGAGAATCCACGATATAAAGTTCCAGGTGAACCAACGATACAGACCACAATAATTCAAGAACGTCGCTATAACTTCACAAGAACGTCGCTATATCTTCACTGTGTCTCTCTTCACTGATCCAACTATTTCATTAAATCGCGCTGGCGGCAATCCAGGCCCTTTTATCACCGGCGGACTCCTCTGCAGCTAGGCACAAAATCTGCTGCAGCCTGACAAAATCTCTCTGACCTGCTTAGCACAAAATCCATCGGCGGTTGGGAGCCTGCATTCTAAACAGGCACACGATAAGCCAGAACCAAGCCCTCCTACAATCCCCGAGAGGAGGCGCAAGAGCCCACAGCCCAGGCCAAGCATGCCGAGTCCTCACAGCAGAGTGCAGTGAGCAAGCATGGCCAGTTGGGGCCCTGAAGAAAGACGCACACTAGTGCTCCAGCGCTCATTTCTGGGGACGGGCTCGCGGTGTGGTGGGGGGACGTTGCTGCAGCCGAAACCGGATCGCTAGGGCGCATGGAAGTGGTGTCTCGGGAGCGAGCCGTGTGACACTGACATTATTAACCGATTACCAATATCACAGGTGAATGCAGATAAGGTGAGAGAGGATTACCAATACGGGCTAGGCTGTGGTGGAACATAAGGGACTGGACCATGGCTGGACTAATACAGAATTATGGGGTCATCGGGGCTGTACTTTACAATAGGGCATGCCCCACAATCCAAGATCCATTTTCAGCGGTGCATCGAATACTTCCTCATGGATCATTATTTCCAGATGGGTGGATCATTATTTCCAGATGAGGCCCCCACCCATCAGATTAGGTCTACTGCATCAGTGCTATTATTTCCATCCTCCACTCACTCTTTCCATACTGCAATAGGCACTGTGTATTTCCCCGTATTGCCTAAGACGGACACTGCTTATTTCCAATATGTGGCTTCTGCTCTGGCCGGTTGCTGGTCGCCGACTGGCTAGATCACTGGAATACCACACCCAAACCGCTGTTTCCAAACAATATGAACAATGCGGGCATTTTGGACGGGGGTCCGGCACCCCGTTCCGAAAACGATCTTTTACGAAGATTTAGCTGGTTGAGATGGGGCAGAGTGGGGAGGCGGCTGCGGCGCGTGAACACGGGAATTGGGCCTGCACAGCCAGGGGCCCGCCTCAGGGACACGTGAGGCGGGGCAGGGGAAGGGTGACAGGCAGCTCGTCCACGCTTCCTATTGGTGCAATCCGGGGTCTCGGTGTCCGGGGAACGGCCGCTGCAGCACGATGCATGCTTCAGTTGCAGCCAATGTGTCAAAGGTGCATCGTTGGCGGTGTTTGCCAGTGCCAAGACTTCTGGATCTTGGCGGCGGGGCTCGGTAGTGCGCGGTGCACGCACGACCGTACCCCAGGCCATCGCGGCATGCAAGCCACGTCTTTACACCTTTTCTTATCGGTTCCCAATGAAGATCAACATCGCCTGTCTCCAACTCAACCCCGCCCTCCGCAACGTGGACGCCAACATAGCGCGTGTGCGTGCCATTCTCGCCAAAGTCACCCAGGCCATCGACATCCTCGTCCTTCCAGAGCTTGCCATCACTGGCTACAACTTCGGGTCCCGTCTGGCCATCGAGCCGTTTCTCGAACAGGGCCACAGCGGCGCCTCAGTGGAGTTTGCCCGCCAGATCTCGGTGGAGCGCCGCTGTTTCACCGTGATCGGGTACCCTGAGCTCGACCGGTCCACCATCTACAACTCTGCCGTGGTGGTGGGGCCCCACGGCAAGGTGGTACACCACTACCGCAAGACGTTTCTCTACGAGGCGGACGAGCGGTGGGGATGCAGCGAGAACCCGCGCCGCGACTTTGCAGCCTTCGACATGGTGCTCGACAAGGACTACTACAAGGATGATGGTGGTGATGGTGAACAAGACCTGAAAAAATTATCACCTGATGTTGGAGTGAGTGCAAGCAACGGAAGCAGCGAAAGCGGTGGAAGCAGTGGAAACAGTGGAATCAATTCCAATGGCATAGACTCCGATTCCCGTCCTCCTTCCTCATACGCTTCCATTCGTGTCAACTTGGGCATCTGCATGGACCTCAATCCCTACCAATTCAAGGCTCCCTTCAACGCCTTCGAGTTCTCCTTGAGCTGCTTCCGCCAGCGCGCCCGCCTCGTGCTCTGCCCCATGGCTTGGCTCTCGCCCCACTCGCCCTCCACCAACACCATCCAGGGCTGGACCCCGGCCCAGAAACTCGACCAGGCCCAAGCCATGGCCCGTCGCTACTTCGGCGAAGATTCCAAGGCCAAGGATCAGATAGACGTGGATACCACGAGCGCCGGCCACCGGCCGCTCCAGGGCACGTCGGCTGCATTCTCGCCCTCGGTGCCCTGCCCCTCCACCGTCAACTACTGGATCCTCCGGTTCTTCCCTTTCCTTGCCCATCCTTTCCTGCTTCCTAAGAACTTTCTGCGCGTAACGGTGGCCACCTGCAACCGCACAGGAGTAGAGGGAGACGTGGTCTACGGAGGCTCCTCGTCCATCTTCACCTTCGACGGCTCGGTGCCTGCATCGGACGCCACCGATGCCTCCAACCCCAGTGTTGCTGTGCACGGAGCCTTGGGCCAGGGCACCGAAGGCATTTTGGTTCGCACTGTCGACTTGGAGGTAGACTACGTGGAGGGATGAATCGTTGGATGTTGAGAGTCGAGGAGAACTCGTTCGCTTTGAGATAACTATAGGTTAGCTCGCGTGGGTTGACTATAAAGTTAGTTCGCTTGAGATGACTATGAGCTTGGTTCGCTTCGAAATGGTCTATAAGGTTTGTTCGCACCGATTTGACTATAGCTCGTTCGTCTGAACTATGAAGGTTAGACCCGCATCAATAGATCAATAGAGTCGTGGTTGCCCGGGCTTTTGTGAGGCTATTGTAGCGCCGCCTGGTTCGTGCTACCGAGAGGCATTGGCAGTGCCTGGAACTGCACCGCGGATATGTCTGGCTCTGCCGTGCCAAGTGGCCCCATCCAATGTTTCAGTCGTTTCACCTCATCATCTCCAGTTCCAGGCACCGATGGTCCAGGCACAGGCACAGGTCCAGACACTATCATAGATTACATACTTTACATCAATGTACACTCCCAATGACCGCCACCCTATGTACACACCTCTTTCTCCTCCACCGACATCCTCCAGCCTAGCATTCCCTCTCTCTCTTGCTACATTCCTACTAACCTCTGATTCACATGACGAGCAAACTTCATAACCAATGAGGTAACTAGTCGCAAGAGGACTGCCTGCCAAGATCTATTCATGCAATGCAACGCACACTATGTCTTGCTGGGTGTGCAGCGCTGCCGTTCTTCCCAGAGTCTCTAGTACCCATGACGTGCCTGCCTGCGTCCAGCTCTCCAACTGCCATTTGCCAATTGGCCATGTATATCAAGTTCTCCAGCTTCCTCTTATGGATTCTCTTCCCAGTATCCCTCGCTCTGTTCCTTCCCCAGTCCATCTTGGCCGCCTCGTATCGGACCTATTGTTCTATGAGACTGCCTATGTCTTAAGCCTCCTACTTATCACTACATATCCCGGTTGGGTATTCTGGTTGGAGGCCCCGGGGTTGCTGGGATTTGGAACATAATAGTTACACTGGTGCCTTTCGGTCGGTAGGTCTTCTAGGCATGGTGTCTGGTTGCCTAGCTATATATTGGGCGAGGCCGCATGTGTCAGATAATACTTGTACATCTCCATAATTCTTGTACTTCTCTACCACCCTGTGTCGTCTGACTGGAGTTGTTGAATCCTAGGTGTTTGATAGAATAGAGAAGCGCAGTACTGATCGGTGAGAAGAGATATATCTGCTGTGAAGATATTTGCATCTGACTTTGAAAACGACTTGATCTGTGAGGAGAATCATCCACTTGGATCTGTATCCTTTGAGTTGGTCCGCTAATTCTGCCTTCCGACTCTTCCAGTCCCGGTTCAACTCATCACTATCAAACCTCTTGGCCCTGGAAGTTTGCCTTCTGCAAAGCCTCGTTCCAAGCCTAGTTCAAGCCTTTGGTGTAGATCTACTTGTGATAAGCTGTTCCTAGAAGTTCAAACTTCAATACTCCCAGATACCTACTGGCAATTGCAGACATAACTCACCGGAATTTCTAGTCCTCGAGTATTTCCGCATATAGCATCAAAGGACATTCACATATTCATCAATAACCCCATACCCATCACCAGCCCATTCTCCACTATCTTCCATTAACCCCATAATTCACAATCATCCACTAACCCCATATTCACAATCACCCTAGCATTTATTATCTCCATTATCTCCTAGCATCTTCAATTTCACACAGCAGCACACATCTTCACAATGATAGTCCCAGGCCATCTTCCCCGTCGTTTTTATAGCAAGGCTACCATGCTTGCGCTCATGATAAGCACCGTCGTCATCCTCCTCTCCACCCACCAGAATGACCTTCCCCAGCATATCCATCGAGCTCTCAAGGCAAAGTTCGAAGCGTTATATCGACAGCACATCATGGTTTCCGCCATCGAAACTGACAATAACCCCCACTTCGAGTCCCGATTGGACCGCATCTACAAGGACAAAATAGCCAACGATTGGGCTAACAACATGTGGGATATCCGGGATAAAATGGACCTTCCTCTTGACATAAAGGTGCCCCTGTACTACGTCGATAAGTCCCAGCCCAAGCCTCCAGTGCAGCCATTTGACCCCCGGTTCACCACTGCGGTGTATCTCCGGTATCTTGGCCACAATCCCAAGGAGTTGCCGTTCCACTGGTCTGACTGGGTCGACCTTTCCAAATTGAACAAGTACATTCTCAATCCCCAAAAAAAGTCCAGTGAGTGCAAGAAATTGTTCGACATCTCCCACATGAAATCACTCGTGGAGGGCTCCTCGTTGAAGAACGTGGACCACTATTGCAGAAACGACCCCAAACTGCCTCTTGGCTACAGAATCCACCAGTTTTCGGGTCCCCAAACCTCCAATAACCACCAGGTACTAGGCAAGGCATACTTGTATTCCGAGGCTCCGTCGCCCATGAAATTGGTCTTTTTGACCCATGACCGTGGATCCTATGAGGTTCCTGTGAAGGACTTCAACAACTCGTCCTTGGACCATGCCTTGCTCAACAACGGTATAGTTGAGCAAATATATCGCGAACATTCGTTTTCGCAGCCACTCAATGCCATGGAAGCATATCAAGACCTCACGCAAGAGCACCCTCTTCCCATCAACCATCACATGATGGATTCGAGCATCGACATTCCCGAAACGGCATTCGACCTGAATCCAAAGGAATGGATCGACCTGCTTCAAGATCAAGAAAACCTCTCTCCACAACATGAAGCATTCCTTCAGTCGGTGAATAACTCAGTTCACGAGACCAATCCGCCTAAGTTCTTCAGTGAAGCCAAATTCCTCGATCAAGTGAAGGACAACTGGCATGGAGAACACTACGACTGGCGGTTCTTCGATGGCGTGGACATTGGAGACGAGCAGCACTTGAACACCTTGCATAGACTTCTCAAGAACTACCTCAATTTTGCCCGGTCCCACAACCTCCGGACATGGATAGCTCATGGCTCGCTCTTGTCGTGGTACTGGAATGGGGTGGCTTTCCCTTGGGACACGGATATCGACACCCAAATGCCCATTGAAGACTTGTACAAATTGGGCAAGGACTTCAACCAGTCGCTCATCATTGAGAGTCCGGTCAACAATAACAACAATTTCGACGGTTTTGGGCGCTACTTCGTGGACGTCGGCTCCTCGATTACCCACCGTGTCAAAGGAAACGGCAACAATAACATCGACGCCCGTTTTATTGATGTGGACACTGGGCTTTACATTGACATTACTGGCCTAGCTCTTACGGGCTCACAATTGCCTGAACGGTTAGAGCATCTCAAAAACAACACCTCCGATGTCTCTTCCCAGCTCAACAAGGCCTACAACTGCCGTAACATGCACTTCAACACCCACGATGAGCTTTCTCCATTGATCTTGACGGTAGTGGAGAACCAGCTTGGATATGTTCCTAGCAACTTTATCGTGGCACTCAACGCCGAGTACACTCCGGAATCATTGACCAAGTTGGACTATCGGGACCATTATTTCAACAAGCATCTCCGCATGTGGATGCACAGTCCGACCTTGGTAGAATATATGGCCGAGCCAGAGGTATGGTTAGAGATGCGGAACTCAAGTAAACTCAATCCCTATAATTCCGCAAGCGTTGAGGTAATGGGACAAATCCACCACAGACGGGAGTTGGGGGAGTATGATAAGTTCAAACTTCAGCGTCTTAACGTCCAAGACCAGCTCAATTTGCTTGAGGATGAAGAATTCTTCAAGGAGTACATCAAGACCAGGAAGTTCACCCAGTTCCACCAGAAGGAAATGTCCTACATGTTAAATCCGAATGGACCAGGCGCAGAACATGGCAAAATGGTACGGGACTACGATTGGGGAACGGGGTTACGTCCAGATGTGTTCATGGACCAAGCCATGAAGGACTTGGAAACTCTGGATTATGAGTTCCAGGTTGACCGGCTTCTTGAGTTGGCGAGATTGTACCGAGGCAATTGAACGTATTCGTGGTTTCGGAAACTTTTCAGAAAACAGCTATAGTCTTCACTGCTGGCTTGTTGAAATTAACTATAAGCTGTGACGAGAAATCCAGGAAGAACTGAATTGAGGGCTTGGGTCTAGGGGTAATCCGCCTTGTTCCCAAAGGTACCGAATCTGGCCCAATTGGCAATGGTTCCTTCACTGTGGAGTCCATTTGGGCATGGAAACCCTGTTTCAATCGACCCAATTGATCCGATCGGTTCCATACGACCACGTCCCACGCATTGTGGACTAAATAAGCCATGGCCTGTTCCCCTAGCAGGACGCTATTCCAAGTGTCGGCTGAAACTTGAAACCTTAATAGAGACTAGCACATGCACAGAACACTGTTCGTGGTGCAACAACACATACAAGAAGTGAACTGTAGAACAATAGGAGGAACGTAGGGAAGGGGCAATCCAGTGAAACGTCGTTTACAGAGACATGAAGAAGCAGAACAGAACAGGAACGGAATAGTGATGTAACGGAGAGATTCTGAAAAATGAGAGATTAAACGAAGAGATTAAAACAGATTAGTTGACCAGATTAGTTGAGCCAGAAAGGTGCATTGAAACGGGCAGAGTCATCGAGTTGAAACACCAGAGACGTTGGCATGGATGAACGGATGGTTGAGATGTAGATAATAGTGGGGAGATAAGAGTGAAATTGAATCATATCGCGATAAAGGATGCCAAGAATAGGAATAGGAACGGCTCGTTGCTCTTGATGCAATTGATCTCGAGGATCTATACGGAACGGGCCGACAACTACCTTCACATTCAAGTAGCCGCAAATCCTTGGTGCAACTTCAGGAACCAGCAACACCAATCGGGCCAGCAATGTCGAACAAAGAGCAATGTAGACCCAATAGGTGCAATGAGGACCCAAAGCAAGCGGGCCTGTACACAGGCCGCAGAGCAATGGTTCCATCACATTCTGCAAGTTGCAATGCAATGCCTCAAGGTTTCTCCGACGCCGTACACTACTCTGCTTGAGCATCAAGGCCTTGCTTCTGTTGCTTCCTGTTGGAACCATCTGTGACACACCAAAGTGGAATTTTCACCGGACAGTGTCAGCAAGCGTCAGGTCACCACGGTCCGCAACCAAGCAGGATGACGTGGGGGTCGTAGTGTAATATTGCTGAATACAGCAGAACCCACACCTAGTAAACCCACACCCACTGACAGTCCAGTTTTCGTAGAACCACAATTCACTACTCACAGACCACAGATTGCACGCACTCACTCGGTAATCACTCGGCTATCGTGGTACGCCTCTGTCGTGAGGGAGTATCCGCCTTTCAGGGTGACGGTGCTCGTCGGAGATCCGAGAGCTCCGAAGAAAAGGCAGGGCCAGCCGGAATCTATCTACACTAACACGAACTAACGCAGACACTATCGATTGCAACTAACCGGTCCCAATGGACATATCGCTTCCACGTAACACTTCAGCAGCAGACCAGATCTTTGCTATCTGTTCTCTGCCTCATGTGTATCTCCGCCCTCGTATGCCCAACCTCCTGGGCCCAGGACCTTACCATGCGTCCCCTGCGCCTTGCCGACATTCATTGCCTTCCCTGCCCGGAATCCCACGGAGACGGGGACACTACACAAACCCGAGCACCAAACCACCGCCATGTCATTCTGCCTGCTTGACAATGCAAAGCCATGTGCTATGACACGGAGGCCACTATTGAGATATTCATTCTCATGTTCTCCATTCTGCTCATCATCATCGCGGTGAGGTACCTCCCACCGCGGTTCGGCTGCCGATCTTAGGCGATGTATCCATGACGCCCGTGCCGGTCCGATAGACGAGAGTAGATAAAACCCACCACAAAAGAGAAGATTGACAGGAGCCGAGACGACACTCGGAGTTGGTAGACGGCACGCGGCGCGAGCCAGCGCCGTGGTAGAATTACTGTAGTCTAGGACATATTATGGACATACCATTGATGGAGAGGAGTCGGACATATTATGGTAGTGTGGAATATATTATTGAAGCTCTAGAGACGTCATATGTTTTATGGACGTAGGCGGTCATCACACTGCCGCAGCAGTGTGCCAGTATCATCCGTCTCTGTTACACTCCGTCAATTCGCAGTACGCCTCTGCCACACGCATTGTCACACGTGCAATGAAACTACCAACAACTGGTATAGACCCTCAGTATCGTAGGCACCCTAGGCATCAACTCTTCCTTGCCTCCACCTGTTGCCTCCATCTGCTCCCTTTGGTCCATTTAATTCCTTCCTTCCTCCTTCCTTCCTCTTTTCTCTTTTCTCATTCTTCCTTCCTCTTTTCTCTCCATCTACTTTCTTCGCACTCATCGTGTCGCTCCATCCTCCACCTCTCCACCTCCACCATCCACTCCACCCCCTCCACACCCCCACCACATCGCCCCAAACCAGTTCCAGGTGACCGCAGCGTGTTTGAGGCTTGGACCCCCATTGCCAAAGGCTCCTCCGTCCAGCACCAAGGCCCAAAATGCCCCCACCAGGCCCGGGGGGCCCGTCGTGGTGGCAAAAGAAATTTGGCCGCATTGGGACCATTCCAGGTGCAGGCGGGCTCGTTTCTTTTGGGGCAATCATAACATTTTCTCAAACGGGAAGTGGTAGAAAAATTTTCACCCTGACGCCTTAGGCCGCGGGCCCGTATATATATACCAGGGCCGACCCCCAGTGTTTTTTTTCCTTATCCACCCAAGTTCACCATGCAATTCAGACAAGTCGCCATTGCCTTGACCGCCGCCACCGCCGTCTCCGCTGCTAACGCTTCCAACAAGTCTAACGGCTCCAACCACTCCAACGGTTCCAAGTCTCCTAACGCCGCTGGTGTCGCTAACATCAACATTGTTGGTGCTGCTGCCGCCGCTGCCGCTGGTGTCGCCATGTTGTTCTAAGTCTGAGGACGGGATACCCCGTGGAAGGTCAACCGAGCCAGTCTCTGTGCCGGCCCCAACCCTTATAGAATGACCCAGCTAATTGTTTAATTAATAATACGTTGATTAACTCCAAGTGTAGACCCTTCATCCAGGGTTCAAACTGAGAAGCCAGTGCGAAGAACGATATCCTCGAATAATCGGCATAATTAGAAGTCTTGGATAGCTCTACTCTGTGTCTATCTCTATCTCTATCTCTATCTCTGTCTTGGTGTTCTCTATCTTCCTCCTATCTCTCGAGGTTTTAGTCTCGGTAAGCTCGGTATCGCAATGCAACCAGAATCACCTGCTTCGGCTACCCTTGCCTGCTGCCCCGGCAGCAGCAACAATCCTGCCTCGACACCCGGACCGCGCCTTGTTGTCGGCTTTGCCCGTCGTGCCTCGTCTGGCTCTGTTTGTTTGTATGCTGTTTGTTTGTATCGCTCTCTATCTTTATCTTTAGCTGTATCTTCGTCTTGGCTTGTCTCCCTATGGGCCCTGGCTGCCACAGTCTCCGAGCCTTGACGCACCATCACCTGCCACCACGTGCCAGGCGATTATTTTCTCTGCATGTCTCGTCTACCCCTGAACACGCTCTTGTCTATTGTTTAGACGTGCAGTGCCAAGGCCAACCGGGGTGGGGTGGGGCTCCAATCGACAATCAACAAAGAACCGAGTGGAAATTGGGGTGGCTGGCTGTCGTCCGGACCCTTACAAAGAGACAAAGAGAAAACTGATAGTATTCCGTAGTAGAAAACTCCGACTTCTATGACTGTATTACTGTATGACTGTATGACTGTATGACTGTATGACTGTATGACTGTATGACTGTATTACTGTATGACTGTATGACTGTATGACTAATGAACTGATGAACTGATGAACTGTAAGTTCATTTCATTTAATCATTTAATTGGCACGATATGGTTTAGGTTCCTCCTATCTCTTCACCATTCCTACTCCGCTATCTATTGCATTATTTCCAATTCTTGCAAAATTTCTACATTTTTCTACTTCTCACTTTTCTGATAATGTTAATGTCTCTTAAACTTGCCTGCAGTCTAGAAATGTGGGGAATTCCTGGACCTGGTCTGATATTTCTACGGTTGTCACCTTTTCTAATGCTCTCTACCTTCCTTCTTACCTATGCTTTCATCTCGGTCAATGCCTGCCGGGTTTAGCTGTGTAATCCCGCCAGTTCCCCGAATATTGGCGCGACTTCCCATTTAGGCTCAATTGCAATTTTTCACTTATAATTCAATTCAAGTGGGGGTGTCACCTCCGTGTGCTTGTTCACTCAGACCACACGGCACTCGAGTTCTTCTCCACTGTGTCTGCATTGTTCGGTGTCTGCACTCCCGTATTTATTTCTCTCCTTTTCTTCTAAGCGGCCCAGTCGAATTCGCTTGTTTCTGCCAATCAGACCCAATATGTACACTTAACACCCGCTTCTCGCTGCTCCTTTTGCATTCGGCCAAGCACTTTCCTAGACAAGAACGGAACTGGCATTTCTGCATGTAATTACCACCATCTCAATTGGGCTTGAGTCACCGTAACTGAGGGAAAGCTCCAACTACGTCAACTTGAAGTAAATGTGTTCGGCTCATATTACTACCGTCAATTACACCCAGTCACCGTCACCTCTTCTCTCAAAGTCACCTCAATCACCACCATTGTAGTCATTCGTCTCTACTCACTCCATTCTGTCTCCTTTACACCCCTTTTCACGCTTTTTGCAGTCGCCCCACATCACTCCACATTCTCGCTTTGCCGACCAAAAATGGCCCAATTGGACCGAAAACGCACCGAAAACGAATGCACCGACTCACGTGATGGCGGCATAGAACCACCGGGTAGGACCACACTTAGGGGGCTTTGGTGGTCTCGAGACCCCGTTACTTCTGGAGCTATCGGTCCAAGCAAAATGTGACGTGTACGCGCACGACCAAGAGAAATGAACCATGATTGTAGATTGGATTCAACACGACCCTTAGGAAAGGACACGACATTCGATCACGTGCGCAGCCATATTTCACATTCACCTTCCCCACAACTAGCCTCCAACCTGTTGCCACCATGAACGACGACGACAAGAAGAAGAAACCGCCAAAGACCTCCGGCTTGACCGAAGAACAGAAAAAAGTACGTGCCTCCCGGTTTTGCCCGAGTTAGACTAACAATCTAGGCCCATCACATCGCCTCAGAGCAGAAGAGAAGAGAGAACATAAGGTCAGAATTCGATAAGATAGTATCGTTGACTCCCACGCTATCGGAGCTGGAAAACCGGTCTGAGTTGAACATTTTGACCAAAAGTGCCGACTTCATTGACCATTTACGAGACGAGAACCAGAAGCTCATCGACTTATGCAGGGCCAACAATATCGAGATCCCTGCCCACTTGAGGTACACGGGTCCCGAAAGCGATGGCAGTGATGTTACCAAGTAAGAGATGCGTGACGATATTTATGTACTATATGTGATTTAATTAGATAATTCGATTTTCCCGATCATGGCATAGTCGTAGGCCTTTCCTTCACTGTTGAAGCAGCGAGTCACAGGAAGAAACTCCACAGCACCAGGAACCTTTGTTTGGACATTTGTGAACAATGCACTCGTGGTGAAAAGTTGCATGTGGTGGACTCCTCGGGTCTTTTTCAAGACTTCGGTGATCTTGTCTAATGAATTGGTGAACATAGTCACCACCTTGAGCGCCCCTTTGCCCACCTGAACAATTCCGTAGTCTTCAAAAGACTTGACTAGTTGGTCAAGCTCGGTTTCCGTTTCCTCAGACTCGTCGTCGCTGTCGTCATACATGCCAACAACGTCCTTGTAGCTGTTTCCACTCCATTCGATATCTGCGGACCTGGGCATTTCAACAACCTGTGCAATCACCAACAGCTTTCCACATGTATCACTATAGTTTCTCCAAGTGTTGCTGGCAGCAGACACGTTCTGGGTGGTTTTTATGTAGCAAACGGCAGATGCTAGTTGAGTTATGCCAATTAATTGTTTGACACGATGCAAGTGCTGAAGCGAAAAAACAGCATTGAATGCCGTATCCTTGGCCGAAAGCTCCATGGAAGCAGGAATTAATGGTATTTGTCCAGACAATGTAACCAAATGATATTCAGGCCGTCTTTCCACTATGCATTGAGAGTAAGGCCCAATATTTTGAGGTGCCCAAAAGGATCTGGATCTGATGTGAAGGCCCAATTTTTCTAGTGGATTCTGGTTCTTTAAGACAGTACATGACAATTGCAAAGCCGTGGCCATGTTAGTTTGAATGCAAACTCTTGAGGGAGGAAGATACAAATCTTCAAAGCTCTTGGAGTAGATCTTGTTAATCTCGGCAAAATCTTTCATATCTGCCAACAAGAGTGTCGTTTGTTGAATATCATTGAACGTAAGGTTGTTTTCTTTTAAGATTGTGGTTAATTGTTGAAATACTTCTTGTGCCTGCTCTTTCAACGATTCCGTCGAACTGGTCAAATTGCAGATGTATAGTTTCGTTGGAGTGGAGAAAATGGCTCTAGCTGGTTGAACCCGTGCATCTTTCTCTTCCTTCAAGGATAACAATTGCAATGGGAATTCTTCGTCTAACTCATCATATAACTCCTGGAATTGTTCTTCGAGTAAGTCAGGAGCAGTCAAGTCTACCGTAGAAGCGTCCTTGTCGGCAATCTGTACCTTGATTCTTAAGTAGTAGACGTCGTCGTTTGAGTGGTGGATGACTTCTCTCTCAACTATTTCCAATCTCTTTTTGAAGAATGGAGCATCCAATACTAGCGTTTCGAATTCTCCGCCTTCTCCACAGATATGAACCTCATACATGGCATTGAGCTTGACCAATTGAGGAAACATTTCAGTGATGGACTTTCCTAAATGTGACGAGTTCAATCCAATTGCTGCAACTTTGACGATCCTGGCATCCAATTGACTCTGGCACATTTCTTGCATCAAGTCGTGCTGGTTCAGCTGCCACAAGTAGGTCAATGACGTGAGTCCTAATCTGTCACACACATTTTCAACCCGGGTTCTTTGATAGTGAGATAAAATGGCTCCACAACTGACACCTTGCACATCTGGGTGCTTGGCCTTAATGGACGATAAAAGAAGGTACAAGTCCTCAATTTCGTCATTGTCAGTCCTGGAATATTCCAAGTTCTGGTTGGAGGAAGTTCCCGTGATGGGTTGTCTGTATAAAGGCAAGTCTAGACATTCGGAGTAGTAGTCGATGATATCATGGCCAACAGTCTGGAACATGAAAGAGTCGATTTCGTCTTGTTTTTTTGCGGGAAAAAGGTTGGCCAAGGCCACGAGCTCGTGGCCTTGTGAGAGACACCGGTGTATATTGAAGAAAGAGTCCTTTCCCCCGGAGATCAATGCCACAAACTTCATGATATGCAGTTGGTAAATGTAGATAGCGATGCCTGATAAACCTGCAAACCAGGAATTGCAACATGCAAAGCCATCAATTTCCAACATGTAAGATATCAACATGCAATACGAGCACCCCAACATGTAAGTCTCCAACATGCAAAAAAAAAACAGGTCACATCACACAGACCTACAGTTACGCACTCGCAGTATACTCCAGTCTGATAGCAAATTTTTCAGTCTCTTCCTGATGGTGCGAATGCTATATAACAAGAACATCTCGCATTAAACATTCTTCTTCTTCATCTAACAGAAAGTCAATATGCCACGTATGTACAGGAGCTTTACTAACAAGCAGCAACAACTTCATTATACGCTCTAGAAGTATCCGGCCTAGGCCGCTACTCTTACCTAGACGTTGAGGTTCGGGTCCTCGTTGAACACCAGAATATTTTAATTGTAACTGAATTCCCGACACTTCAGTTACAAGCTTTGGAGAAATGACACATGTCAGATCAGGTCATGTCTTCATTGGTTTATGCGAACCAGGAAGACACACCGAAGCATTCACATGTGCTGTTTGCACAGATTGCTGTGACCAACTGACGTCTGTCATTTTTCTTCTGTCTAATACTCTGTAACCATCGTAACCCATGCTGTTTGAGCCCATGAATCTATTCTAACATCATAGGTGCCCCAAGAAGCTACTCTAAGACTTACTCCGTCCCAAAGACTCCTTACGACTCTGCTCGTTTGGACGCTGAGTTGAAGTTGGCCGGTGAATACGGTTTGAAGAACAAGAGAGAAATCTACAGATTGGGTTTCCAATTGTCCAAGATCAGAAGAGCCGCTCGTGACCTTTTGACCAGAGACGAGAAGGACCCAAAGAGATTGTTCGAAGGTAACGCTTTGATCAGAAGATTGGTGAGAATCGGTGTCTTGTCCGAGGACAAGATGAAGTTGGATTACGTCTTGGCCTTGAGAGTCGAGGACTTCTTGGAGAGAAGATTGCAAACCCAAGTCTTCAAGTTGGGTTTGGCCAGATCTATCCACCACGCCAGAGTCTTGATCACCCAAAGACACATTGCCGTCGGTAAGCAAATCGTCAACATCCCATCTTTCACTGTCAGATTGGACTCCCAGAAGCACATTGACTTCGCCCACAACTCCCCTTACGGTGGAGGCAGAGCCGGTAGAGTTAAGAGAAAGAACCAAGGTAAGGGTTCCGACGAGGGTGCTGAAGACGAAGAGTAAATTATTTAATTAACCTAATCTTTACTACCAATACATTGGTTTACAACTTTCCTTCAGTTCTTATTATGTAGTTTAATGAATATCGTGAAACAGATTGTAGATTTTACAAACCTGAAGCCATAAGTATACAATGCCTTATCATTTGATCCGGTTGCTTTTCTTGTACTCAAACCGTATTAATATTGTCAGTAATCATGATATACTGTCTAGGTTAAATTAGTGAAGATGTGTAGAAATATTTAATTTAGAAATTTATTTAATCTAATTTGCCTCAAGTTGATCCAAATACCCTAGAATGCACCCCCATTAGATTCTATCTATGGCCACTTCTCTGTACTTCTTCCTCGTATTTTTGCCTGAAAATTCTTGTAATAGGCACAAGAACGTCATGCAAAATATTTATTTCTGTGGACTCTAGCGCTACTTACAGAGACAGATACTGAAGTGCCAGCACCTGCAATACACCAGATACTCCTTGTCCGCCTACCATGGCATTTCCAATATAGTATCCACCTTGTACACTTTGTTTAGTATCACGTGATGAGGGCTCGAGCCCTAGTCTCCTATACAACCGTCCTGCAGGCAGCCATGAAAATTTTCGACTGCGACTGGTGTCCCACTCTCACTTTGAAAACTATTCGATGCATTCAGGATTTCTCTTTTGAATAGTTCACCAAAATCAATACAAAATGGGTAAATCGTATGTGACCAAAGCACCAAATAGTCAACGAGGGCACCAAGCTAGACAAAGATACAGTTGAAAATGGAATCCTAAAGAGATAGTCCTGTGAATGGGACATGTTGAACAGAATAATGGATGTTGACCAACCAGCAACAAGAGACCAGAACCAAGTCGAAACTGCCACCTCCAGTGGATACAGCGAAGTCGATATCTCAAGTCCTACCGAGTCCAGCTACCAAGTGCCCTCACTTGCCAAACAATTACTAACATTCTAGTCGTGGTTACAGATCCGGTACTCGTTACGCTTTCCAACGTGACTTCAAGAAGCATGGTGTCATTCCTTTGTCCACCTACTTGAAGACCTACAAGGTCGGAGACATTGTTGACATCAAGGCCAACGCTGCCATCCAAAAGGGTATGCCACACAAGTACTACCACGGTAAGACTGGTATTGTCTACAACGTCACCAAGACCTCCGTCGGTGTCATCATCAACAAGGTCGTTGGTAACAGATACCTCGAGAAGAGAGTCAACTTGAGAGTCGAGCACGTCAAGCACTCTGCTTGTCGTCAAGAGTTCTTGAACAGAGTCAAGTCCAACGCTGCTGCCAAGAAGGAGGCTGCTGCCAAGGGTACTACTGTCTTCTTGAAGAGACAACCCGCCAAGCCAAGAGGTCACAGAGTTATCTCCACCGAGGGTAACGTTCCACAAACCTTGGCTCCAGTTCCTTACGAAACCTTCATTTAAATGTATTTGTATGGTTTCTGCAGAGGTGGTTTACTATTGCAAAATTCTAGACTTTCTTTGTACTATAAAGTATATACTAATGCACGTAAAAGTAACCCAGATGTACGGTAAGTGGTTGGCTAGGGGAGAGTAGATGAAGTATGTATGTGAAGAGTCTCTGATTACGTAACAATTCCATTAGGATGGTAATACTGTAATGTTCGTATGTGTGTTGTGTTTCCGTATTATGACAACTGTATTTATGGTTCTGTATGTTGATAAATGTAGTTAAAATTCTGTATTATGATAACTGTAGCTATAATACTGTATTCATGACAACTGTATTTATGAATACTGTATTATCTGAAAGTATGAATCAAGTGTAGTTCTTAGTCAGTCCAAACATATCAGTGGTATTGTATGTGTTGTTATGTTGATATGTGCAGTCTCTGTGTACTATTCTAAGTTTAGATTCAAGTAAACCATAAGACTGTCATTATTGTAAATGCATACTTCACACTGTAGAAAGATACATACTTAGTTCTGTACGTGTAAATATAGAATCAACGCCATATGTGTAATATGGGCTATATTGCATTCATTCATGATATACCATAATATTAGAGAATCATGTGAGAATATGGCTGAACCAGATATTCAATTATACGTGTACAATTTTCATTAACCATTAAATGTGTACCACTAAATGTGTACCATTATACCTGTAGCTTCACCGTTGAGTATCACATGGCAATACTCCTCTCTGTCTTCTCTTCCTTCCACTACATGTCTCATAAAAGACAGGTGTGATCGTATACACTACACGTGACACACTCCTCAATTTGTACGTCACCAACTACATCCTCTTCCACACTTCATGGCCGACTCTGCACAAACCGCCGAGTCCCCCACCTTGGTCGAGGCCCAATCGGGCACACAGGGCTCCGTGTTCAACAACGCCCTTCAAACCTGGACAGAAATCGACCTTCCCTCGTTGCAGAAAAAGCTCGATGAACAAGGTTTGGAACTCAAAGACGAGCAGAAACTCTTCCTTCTCAGTCGGAAAAACCTTGCAACCAAGACCAAGGAGTTCCGTAAGCTCGAAGACCTGGACAAGTTGGACCAGATCAAGCCGTTGTTGAAACTTTACCAGAATGAAATCGACACCCTCACCAACAAGAAAAAGACCGTCGAAAACTACTTCTTTGGCCTCTATCGGGTGTTGGCCGAAGCCCCCGATCCCAGACCCTTGTTGGAGGCCTCGCTCGATTCGGTCAACGACTCGTCCGAGTCCCAGAAATTGAAGAAGGAGATCAATACCTTGAACGAAGAGTTGGCCAGAAAGGCCGATTACGACCAATTGAAGCAGAGATTGTTGCGCAACGAACAGAAGTCGGCCGAGTTGTTGAGCTTGAAACTCTCAGCAC
Organism: Suhomyces panamericanus; assembly: GCA_030582475.1. Classification (NCBI taxonomy): domain Eukaryota; kingdom Fungi; phylum Ascomycota; class Pichiomycetes; order Serinales; family Debaryomycetaceae; genus Suhomyces; species Suhomyces panamericanus. The sequence goes on from JAKTXI010000030.1 coordinate 72,925, forward strand.
AGGAGGACGAGTTCAAGTCGCTCATTGACGAGAAAGAGTCCAACTGGACCGAGAAAGAGAGACACTACGAAGTGCAGGTCAAGGAGGCCCAGAAGCAGATCGAGGAGTTGAGAGCAAACAAGGAGGTCACCGAGTTGCAGTTGAACAACAACCGGACCAAGGAGGACTTCTCCGCGTCGTCAGCATCGATATTGGCCGAGTTGGACATCGTGTCCAGAGACGCCGAATCGTCCAAGAAGCGCATTTTCGAGTTGGAAAAGAGAAACGAGGGCTTGAGAAGAGAGTTGTCTTCGGCCAAGAACGACTCGGATTCCCAGACATTGAAGGAAGAATTCACCAAGAAGATTTCCGTGCTCGAGGGTGAAAACGCCATTATCGTGGCCAATTTAAACCAGACAAGACACAAGTTGGACGAGATGACACAGGAAAAGACATCCACGTCCGAAACATACAAGCGAGAGATCTCCCAGTTGGGAGTGGAAGTCAAAAACTTAAAGACGAGATTAGAGACCACCAACGATTACGACGAAATCAAGCACGAGCTCACATTATTGAGACAGATAGGGTTGGGACACGATGAGGACGAAACCAGCGAAGAAGACCAGAAGGGTCTCGACGCAATACTCATTCGTCGTAACAAGGCATTGACACAAGAAGTGGCGGTGTTCAGATCACAGCACGAGGACTTAAACTCCTCGATTTCGGAGTTGAAGGAGCAGGTGACCGTGTCACAGGAAGAGTTGTCCAAAGCGCAAGAGTTGAACTACAAGTTGGAGAACGATTTGGCCAACTTCCGGGACGCCACAAATAATAAGTTCAACGATAATGCCAGTATGATTTCGGGTATGAGCAGGATGACCCGGTCCTCAATCAGTAAGAATGGAGGCGGTCCAGACGACTCTTCTATTCTTCCTATCATCACCAAGCAACGTGACCGGTTCCGTGACCGGAACAACGAACTTGAAGAGGAGGTACGCAAGCAGTTCGGCATTGTCAGTGACTTAAAACGTCAAGTTGGCACGTTGAAGAAGGATAACGAGCTGCTCTACGAAAGAACCAGATACCTTGCCTCTTTCCAAGGCAACGAGTCGACAACGCAAACGGTGGGAAGCCGGAACAAGCGTCTTCAACCCAAGCAGAACGTGGATCTTGAGAACCCATACCAGCGACAATACGAATCGCAATTGCATCCAATCGAACAGTTTAGAATGAGAGAACAAGAGCGGATCAGCTCCAAGTTGTCCCCTCTTGAGAGGTTGTTCATCACCATGACCAGGGCCATTTTGGCCACACGTGCTACACGGATGCTCTTCATGGTGTACTGTTTCGGTCTCCATTGCATAGTGATGATGATCACCATTTATGCCATGAGTTTGAGTACCCATCTTATTCCTGAGGTGGGACTCAATCATAGTACTGGAGGTTATGCAAGTGGACAGGCTGGGTCTCCAGATTCGATCCATCTTCCCGAGGATCCCAAAGTGGGTTAGATGAGATAGTGTCAAGGTAATACAAGAGGAAGGAAGGGATGCTGCTCCAACAATTCTGGCCATTTCCAACATTGCAATGTAATTATAATCGAAGCAATAATTCGCAACCAGTGCAACACTGGAAAAATACCAGTATGATACTTAGAGAGCTGGAGAAGCACAAAGCCCCGATTCTATAATCCACGTTGGGATGTCCTCTGATATTTGGGGTCATGCTTTAGTTAAGATTGGGTCAAAGATTAAGTTGGTTAAAGTTGTTGTTTAAAGTTGTTGTTTAAAGTTGTTGGTTAAAGTTTGTTGGTTTTGTTGGATTAACGGAAGTGCTCATGATTCTACGTCATATTCCTACTAGAAGCGGAGTCTTTCAAGATTAGGAGGAAGACCCTGATAGATGCCTGCACCAAGACGCATCAGATCCGAATCGTCTCGAATCTGGGGTCATGAAATGACGTAATAGGAATTGGACGAGCCTGTCATGACACATAGCAGGAACTCATCACTTGACAGGGAACACCTAGCTGAAGGTGTTCTGGAACATTGAAAAGACTCCATGTACAATTATCAATAGTCCCATCAGAGTCAGGCTCTAGCTATACCCACCATTCCACATTCCTTGACAATACTTCAACTTCTACCTTTTCGATGGTAGGTCTAGAACTACCATCGATTTTATCTGTCACATATTACCCATCTATCTTACCCATCTATCGCACCATCTATCTCACCAACATCTCACCAACATCTCACCAACATCTCACCAACATCTCACCAACATCTCACCCATCTGCCTACCTTCCTTATTCCACATCATCTCCTTCCTCCTTTTCTTCCACCTTCCCTCACCTTCTATGGCCCAATAGGTCCGCGTCATGTGGGGCAATCCCCTAATTCCCTTTGCCCCTTGCCACTTTCCCTTGCCACTTCCCCTTACTTGCCACCTTGCCACTTGCCTTCCTTGCCTTGCTTGCACTACCTTGCTTGGTCACATGTCACCCCCTGTCTGTATACTTGTACTTTACATTCCGCAGCGCATATAGCAATAAAACGATATTTGCCACCTTCTCAACTTTAAATGAACCCCCTTTTGTTCAATCTCATTCTCATTGGATTTGTCTACCTCTACTACCAGTACCAGATCCGCACCATGAGCAACGCACAGCCTATCCCTAAACTGTCCACCCTGCCTACTCAGGAAGAACTCGACAAGCACAACTTCGACCCCGATAATTTGATCGTCAACATTGGAGGCAAACAGGTGCCTTTCTCGTCCATCAACAAGCCTCACCATGTGGTGATCCTGCCCCAGGACCACCACGTCCAGGGCAACGCTGCCTCGTTTCCTGACGTGGAGCCGGAGGTCAAGGCCCGTGAGGACGCCAGGGATGCCCACAAGAAGGAGTAAACCGCTGGACTCAATGAGTGGATCCTTCCCGGTGAAGTATGCCCGAAAGGGTCTCTAGTTACATGGCGAATTGCTCTGAAGAATGACGATGAGCTAATGATCAGTCATGACAATATTCATGATGGCCATATCCAATTGGTCCTCTTTAATGACCCAATGATTAGTGGAGTCCAAGCCCAATTGGTCTCGTTGACGGATGCAATTGTTCAAGTGATCAATTAATTGCATCAGGCAATAAAATAGTAGCACCTTATATAGCACTACCAATATATACTATTGACTAGTATCTCAATTGTAGCGTTGAATTGGAGCATCAGAGGAATTGAACATTTTTTGGTGAATATATCCTTAGCTCATCTTATATGATCACTTGGCTATTTTCACTAAGACAGTTGATGTACTGCGTTTAAATTATAGTGAAGATTAATTACTGCAGCACTAATACTCTTTAGACTTAGGGATGAATCAATCACGGTAAACCCTCTGCATTGATTTACTGACACCTTCTACAGGGTAATTTTCCCTTCAACAGATTATGTCAATCAAGAAATACAGAGTGAAGGATTATGGAGTATAGGATTATGGAGGATAGGATTATGGAGGACAGGATCATGGTAATACCTCAGTCTACGAATACTCTCAAAATATCATAGAACCAATTAACTATCGCCATACTATCTATCACAATAATATCCATCACAATAATATCTATCACCATAATTTCTTCTAACTAACACTGTCATACCTGCATTTATAGTTTTACTCATACTGATTACAGGGTCTCATATTTTCTGGTCCACGCATATCATAATTCACATACTCTCAATTCTCACCAACTCCACTCATAAGCCTCTCTTTCTTCCACTTTCATCACACCACCATAGACCACATCCCTTTCCATTCCGCATTCCCGTCTCTTTGTTCCACCCGTCTGTTTATTCCTCTTGTTCCTGGTGCAAAACGCGTCTTCCATGGAGAGGTCCTGTCTCTACTAATTGCATTTCTGACGCACTTTGACGCATTTTGACATCTACTTTTACTACCTTGTTTTCTTTCCCTTTTGCAACACCATGGGTCTTCCTCGACGCTTGATCCGCTTGTTCACCTACCTGGCCGGAATAGTGCTCGTCACCCTTTCGGTCCTCCTCTTTGCCAACAAGCACGACGTCATCAACGTGACCAAATACATACCCTCCCACCTCACCCCTACCTTCTTCCAGCCCGCGTCTAATGTGTTCATTATCGACATTGCCGTGGGCAACTGCCTCAAGTTGAAGGGCAACTTGGGCTCCTGTGGAACGCCCAAGGCGTCCGCAGGCAAATTGGGCAATCTTTACCAGAACGGCGGGTGGAATCGCATTCCCAAGGACTTGGGCTTGGGCTCGTCCTGGACCAAGAAGCAGTTCTTGCTGTACAAGAAGGTCGATTCCCACGTGTTGACGGGCCGCGTGGTTCCCTCGGAGCCCCAGAATCCCAAGGATCCCAAGAATCCCGCGTCCAAGGCCGCCCGCGATGCACAGAAACCAGAGAAACCCGAATTTGCCGACGAGGTCATCGTGGACATGGCGGTGGCCAACCCAGTCCGCGACAAAAGCATTAAGGGCAATGTCCAGGGCATCCCCGAGCGTGTTCTCGACGATTTCCACACCAAACGGGTCTACAGCACCGAGGATCACGAGCAGTTGATTGCTGAGGGCAAAAGCAAGTTGGACGGCAAGAAGACCGAGGCACTCACCGTGGACAAGTCCAACGTGGCCAGCAAGAAGATCAATGATTTAAACCGGAAAATTCAGCAGCAGGAGCAGAAGGAGCAGCAGAAACAGGCGGAGAAAGAGCAGCAGAAGCAGCAGGAACTGGAAGAGCAGACGGATCCAATCTTATCAGCGACTGCTCCTGAGTCCGTGGAGGCACAGGACGAGAAATGGCGTCAGGAACAAGAGCAACAGCAACAAAAAGAGTCCCAAGAACCCCAAGAATCCCATCAGTCAGAAAAGAGAGAAGTCACCAGGCACGATTTGGAAAGAATCATGTACATCCCAAGCAAGGAAGAAATCAAAGCGGCTGGGTGGGTCGCCAAGACCAACGGAATTTGGGTAAAGTACGGCAAGAGCTCGGACGAGAGAGCCATCACCGCCATCGATATTCTCTTTGGCGAGGATGCGGTGGATCCAAGACCAAACTGGACCCTCTTCAAACACCCCTTGCTAGACACATTGTCCCCCTCCGGAAAGGGAGCCTACTTGACCATACGCAGGGGCCCCAGGGTCGACTACTCGAAATATGCGTCTTCGCCCTTGAAGGTGAAGAATGGCAAGTTCAAGATCCTACAGGTGGCCGACCTTCACTTCTCTACAGGCGTGGGCAAGTGCCGTGACCCTGCGCCTGAATCGACCAAAAAGGACTGCCAGGCCGACCCCAGGACTTTGAAATTCCTTGATAAGGTGTTAGAGATCGAAAAGCCCGATTTCGTGGTTTTAACCGGAGACCAGGTGTTCGGAGACGAGGCTCCAGATGCAGAAACAGCCATTTTCAAGGCATTGCATCCGTTCATCAAGAGAAAAATACCCTTTGCCGTGACGATGGGAAACCATGACGATGAGGGCTCTCTTTCCAGAATGGAGTCCATGGCTTTGTCGGCCAATCTCCCATACTCATATGCAGAATTGGGTCCTCAAGAGGTGGACGGTGTAGGAAACTATGTCCTCACCGTTGAAGAGGCAGGAAAGGGTACTGCCGTTTCCATGTACTTCTTGGACACCCACAAGTACTCGCAGAACCCCAAGATCATTCCAGGCTACGATTGGATCAAAGAAACTCAATTGAAGTGGTTAGAACAAGAGTCGTCCCGCTTGAAGAGCGAAGCTCGCAAGTTTGGCAATAATCACTTGTCCATGGCATTTTTCCACATTCCACTTCCAGAATACCGCAACATGCATAGGCCCTTTGTTGGATTGAATCCCGAGGGCGTCACAGCTCCAAGATACAATACGGGAGCCAGAAAGGTGTTGGGGAACTTGGGAGTTTCTGTGGTATCTGTGGGCCATGACCACTGCAACGATTATTGCGTTCAGGACGTGGAATTCGAGCAGACGGCAGAGGAGAACAAGATGTGGTTATGCTACGGGGGAGGCTCTGGCGAAGGTGGATACGGAGGCTATGGAGGTTACATTAGAAGAATGAGAGTATATGAGCTTGAGACTTCCACAGGAAGAATTAGGAGCTGGAAGAGAGCAGAAAACTCCCCTGAGATTACGTTTGACGAACAGGTATTGATTGCAAACGGAAAGGTTGCCGATTTGGAGGCAAATTAGTAGGCGTAGATACGACAATATTACGAACCCGACGATATGAGATAGACAGTAGGGACAATGGGTCCAAATGATCACAAGACTAATAATTAAGAGGCAGAGATCAATAATACAGTAATTAAGAAGTCAGAGATAAAAAGGCCAAGAAGTCAATGCAAGGACTTGAAAAGTGAACAAGAATCAGATAAGAATTCAGGTCCAAGAATCTAGATCAAGAATGCAAGGATCTAAGAATTCAGAGATCGAGTCTTTAAAGATCAACAATGGATAAAAATTCCAAGGACTGTAAGAATCTGGATAAGATACCAGGGAATTCAAGAATTAGACGTTCATGTGTTTTCTGAACCAATTGCAGTATTCAATTGCGCCATTTGTCAATTGAAGTCTAATTTCATTACCTTAGAATCTAAAATTCAATAATTGCACAAGACTTCCAATCTAGTATTTAATAGCACGTACTATGCCCTAATACTTATTGACACTAGCTTGAATAAATGACTCCCCTGACCCCTAGTCAAGAATTCCATCCTAGTATTTATAGCACCTAATCTCATTGCAAAATATTACTCGACTCTAGCTCAACTGTGGTCACGAATTCCAACCTTATTTACTAGCACCTCGTATCCAACGTCATAACATTAATAGACTCTAGACGCAATTGCACCACCAATACATACATTCAATGTTTGCCAACAGAGATCCAGTTTCACGTACCTTTTGGGGCACTATCTCACATTCTCACCTGGAACTTGATAGAATTTCAAAAAATCGAAAACTGCGGCAAAAACTACCAGAATGGCCCCAGTAAGTTCATCAGTCCACACTCCAATGTGGTTAGCATCTGCAAAGACAATGCAGAATGGTCTCGTCACAATGTCTCATTAGCCAGCCCCGCAGTTGGTACCTGAAATATTTTAGTACAGAAGAATCAATGAAGCAGGTACGGTGTGCCCAAATGGGATGTTGTGGAGGAAAGTGAAGGAGAACAGCAGTAGGCAAACTAGAGTCGCCATGTAGTTTCATTTCTTCACTATATCTCCTATCGAAGCCTAAATGAGTGCAGTCATGCTGTACTTCACAGAATTCATCATCCAGTAATTCCGCAGTGCTCCATCTACAGAACCTCTACAGTAATTCCATTGTAGCTCTATTTAATCCACGCAGTAGCCCCAGAGCTTGTCCAGATCTCCATAACCCGTAACTATAGCCCTATATCTATACCCCCACTTTCCACCACCCTTTCTTCTCTCCTGTTCCGTCGCCTTCTCCCAGATCCATTTCGGGCCTGGATTCATTCGCAGCCTCGTGCAAATTGGCTGATGAAACGTTCTGAAAGCGAGCCCTTTATAGATATTCTGGCCAGTTTTCCTCCCGGCACCACCACCTCCAACAACCAATGGCCGAAGGAGACGACCGGACCGACCCGGAAACACGCGGCGATGCCAGAGAGTTGAAGAGCTGGCTCGCCAAGTCCAACTGCCAGCAGTACTTGACCCGATTCGTGGACCATGGCATCACCTATGACCTTCTTGCCGAGCTCGACACGCTGGCGTTGAAGGAGATAGGCGTGGCCAAACTCGGCGACCGGCTTCGGCTCGAGGTGGCCATAGCCGACTTGAAGACCGAGCGCCTGCTTACCCACGTCAGCGTCGGCGAGTTGCACAACTTGATGAACTTGCACCTCTCCAACCACGACTCCAAGTTGTTCCAGCGCCTTCTCCGGAGCCAGGAAGTTACCCCCACGAGCGAGGCGGCCACGTTGACACCCACAGGCGTGTCTTTTCCCGGCGGCATCGGCGCCGGCGGAGCCGCCGTCGACCTGTCGAAGAGCGTCACCTTCATTCTCCAGGACGGCACCACCAAACGGGTGAACGTCACCGGGTGCTTCAACGCGCAGTCCATCAAGCGCAAGGTGTTGAAGCGCTTGGGCATCAAGCAGCAGGAGACGGCGTATGACACCTACATCCACCTGGGCAGCTCGGGGGCCGAGTCGGTGGCTGTGAGTCTCTTGTTCGACGTGGAGTTGGTTACCATCTGCTTTCTGCCCGACCGGCTCGAGAAGAACCGGCTCATGCTCTGCCCCAAGAGCGAGACGCCGTCTGGGGCGGCCATCGACACGCTGCGGCGGATCATGCATAAGTACGACCGGCTCCAGTCGTCCAAGCTCTTGCTGGCCGACAGCCTCAGCCAGTACCACATGCCCGACCCCAAGAAGGTGGACATCAAGAAGCCCACGCTCCGCAACTTCTTTGGCCAGCGCCCGCCCTCGGAGTTGATCCTGTCCAACTTGGCCGAGTACTTTCCCGACACTCGCCAGAAGGACTTGGAGGCCACTGTGCGGAACTCTGTCCGGTACAGCGTCCGTCTTTCCCGCCGCTTCAACTTGCCCGGGGGGCAGCGCAACGCCAGCACGTCGCTGGTGAGCAAGCGGGTGCTGGTGGCCAGCAACGCCACGGGGGGCCGTGCTCCGTCCATCAGCCTGGTGGAGCTTTCACGGCGACCTACGCGCACCATCGGCGATGTGATGGTGAACAACATCACCGCCATCGACGAGGTGGTGAAGAGCGACGCCCTGCCGCTCTTCAGCAAGCCTCCGTCGATCCTCCTGGGAGGGGGGTCGGACGCGAGGTCCATCCACTCTACATCCACCACCCTAGCCACGCCCAACACCACGCCCAACACCACATCCATCCACCTTAACACATCCACGCACTCCATCCACCCTAACACTTCCACCACCAGTGCGACCAGTGCGACCAGTGCCACCGGGACGGGGTCCAAGCACAACGCGCACCACCGCGTATCCATAGCGGCCAGCTTTGCCGACACCTCGGCCCACCGCTACTCGCGTATCGAGTTGTTCAACGTGGAGTCTGACTCCGACGACAGTGAGGACATCTTGGGCGAGTACACCGAGGACTTCGACTGCGACGACGGCTTGAACCCCATATCTGAAGACGGGCCCAAGCACTGGTTGAAGGGAACGCGAATTGGCGCAGGCAGCTTCGGCACTGTCTACCTAGGCATGAGTCCGCTCACCGGCGAGCTCATGGCCGTCAAACAGATCCCACTCCCCAACAAGAACAGCCTGTCGGACTTCCAGAAGCTGATGCTCGAGCAGCAGCGCGAGATGATGTTGCTCAAAGAGTTGAACCACGAGAACATCGTGCGGTACTTTGGCGCCAGCACCGACGAGCACCACCTCAACATCTTCTTGGAGTACGTGCCCGGCGGGTCGGTGCTGTCGATGTTGCTGCTGTACGGGCCGTTCGAGGAGCCGTTGATTCGCAACTTCATCCGCCAGGTGTTGATCGGCTTGAGCTACTTGCATGGCGAGGACATCATCCACCGCGACATCAAGGGCGCCAACATCCTCATCGACATCAAGGGCACTGTCAAGATCGGCGACTTCGGCATCTCCAAGAAGGTGTCCAGCATGGATGAGGACGAGAACCAGAAGAAGGCCAGTCGGCGGGCCTCGCTCCAGGGCTCGGTCTACTGGATGGCCCCGGAGGTGGTCAAGCAGACCGCCTACACCAAGAAGGCCGACATCTGGTCTGTCGGCTGCCTCATTGTCGAGATGTTCACCGGCAAGCACCCGTTCCCCGAGTTCAGCCAGATGCAAGCCATCTTCAAGATTGGAACCCATATTATTCCCCAGATCCCCGAGTGGTGCACCCTCGAGGCCAAGGACTTCTTGGGCAAGACGTTTGAGATCGACTACGAGAAGCGCCCGGTGGCAGTGGAGTTGTTGTCAGATGCGTTCTTGAACCCGTTGATCTTGCTGAAGGAATAGAATATGGGAGAAGTGGAGTGTTATATTGAGATGCTGGGTATAGTGTTGAGATAGTGATATCACCAATGTACGTAAAGAGCTATCAAATGAAGTAAATTGATGAAATCAATGATTTCCCGAATCTCCTAGTATATATTCTGGAGGTTTCATGAATCTTGCTGAATCTATTTACCACAATAGTATTGAGTATTGAGTAAGGGGACTAAAATAGTTTTGAGTATTATGGGATCTTGGGGAGCATTGAATATGGGAGCTACGGACTATTGAGAATGTTGAGTATTAGAGTATTGGATAATGGGGACCTTTGAATATGGGTTTTTCTAGAGTATTGAAGTATGGGGATATTGAGTGCGGACTACTGAGAATATTGAGTATCGAGGCTATAGAGCGACTCGAGATGAGACTGGAGCGAATATTATATTGGGTGTAACAAGAGTGCTATTTGTTGGTTAACGTGAGGATTGGGACAAGATTCCCGTGTATCTTGACTGCTAGAACGTACACGATGCCATTGTGAGACGTCGTTGGCCTACGAGGAGTATTGCATTGGGACTAGAGTGAGAATGATTAGATTGAGTATTACTTTGAGACCAGTTAGAGTATTGAAGTATAGGACTTAGATAGATTGAAGTATAGGACTTAGATAGTATTGAAGTATGGGACTTAGATAGTATTGTAAAATGGTTCATTGTACTGTCGCAGAAGAACTCTCAAATGGATCTTCTTCCACTAACTCCATCTTACATAAAGTATAGATACATTCAATTCCATGAGAAGTACCCAGAGTATTGAAGTATGGAGATCATGGAGTATAGATACATTCAATTCCATGAGAAGTTCCCAGAGTATTGAATTATGGAGATCATGGAGTATAGATACATTCAATCCATGAAAAGTACCCAGAGTATTGGAGATCATGGAGTATCGATTTACGAGACTTTCAGTTTAGATCTCTGTCTCAGAATACCTCCAAATCGATCGTCTCTTGTACCAAGATCTCTATACAATTATTTCCGCCTCTGAATTCAATTCCGCCTCATATTCATTTCTCCCTCTATGCACATTCAATTCTCCTCTGCAGTCTCCTACAAGACCCCGACCGCTCCAAATGCCTTTACTATGATCTCATTCTACATGGCCCTCTACAATAAACCATCACAATAGTCCCTGTTGTTGAACAATCATCCACTGCCCCACTCTGCATTCCGCGCATCTAGCAATAATATTCGAAATCCTCAACTATTCAGTGTGAATAACGTGACTGTTTTCATGAGGTTCCACTTGCATCACCTTGACTCAAGTCCGAGCTATGACTCACTGCCAATCCTCCCCACCTCCATCCTATCCCCACCTCCATCCTATCCCACTTCCTCCCCAGTGACTCACATGACTCAGGCGTCACGTGACACCCACCCTACGCCTCCAGCTCTTCCTTCCCCGTGATTCACCACCTCCCCTGTCTACCATCGCTGTCATCGCCACTCCCCACCCCACCCCCCTCATAACCCATCTCCCTCTCCCCATTCTACCCTTCCCCTCCCTTCCTTCCTTTCATTCCCATTGGCCAATCCCACTGCACCCTTCCCCACCCTCACCAAAAGTCAGCCTTACCACGAGAAAAATTGATCATCTTATTTATCACGCCCACTAGTTCCTCTTCTTGTGAACGCCATTCCCACTCAATTAGATGGAAATCCCCTTAAAGTCTCAGCCCCAGGTATCCACAGTCAACCTCCTCGATGAGTCCAAGTTCCAGTTCGAAGATGCCGACCGTCTCCCGCCCCATTACACGCCCTCTGCTCCTAGGGGCCGCCTTCAGGACGACAGCCCCCGCAAGCCGTTCCGCCTAACACGGACATATTCCGAGACCGAGAAGACCGCCTTCGACGAGGAGACCGGCCACCGCTTGTACGACGACGGCAAGTTCCGCCATCGCCACCTTCTCTCGCTGTCGTCGTCCTCCAACAATCGCCAATCAGACGCTGCCGGCATCGGGCCCACGGCGCCCGCCGTCGCCACCACCCCCAAGCTCTACAGCCGCTCGCACAACGAGTACTTCGACGGCGCCAACGACGCCTACCTGAAGGGCCTCGAGGACGAGTACATTCCCGGACTCGACTTCGGCGACCTCCTCCACCGCTGGAACAAGAACATGTCCGACGCCAACTTGGCGCCCGACGCCGAGACCTATCCCAGTGCCATCTCCAGCATCAACTCCACCGAGTTCAACACGCCGCTGAGCCGTGACCAGTCCTACCTCGACTTGAAGACATTGCACGCCAAGGTGGCGCCGCAGCCCATCGGCTTGCGGGGCCTGGTGCCCAGCAGCAAGTACTCCTTTTCCAAATTGCATGAGTTGGCCAAGCAGCGTACGCCCTCCGGCAGCAGCCACGCCAAGGACGAGGCCCCCACCGCCGCCAGCACCACCACCAAGCACGCCATGCCCAACGACAGCACCACCACCTTGACTTCGTCCGACAAGTCGCCCAAGGCGCTGCAGGACGGCGAGTCGGGGTCGCACCGCAGCAAGAAGCAGAAACCCGGCGGCGCAGGCTCGTCCGGTAGCTCGTCCGTGGACTACGAATGGATCATCAACAGCTTGCCCTCGTACTTCGAGGACTTGCCCTACTCGCAGCGCAAGAAGTTGGTCACCTCGCTCTCCGAATCGGTCGACTACTCCCAGTTCTCTGCATTTGCCAAAAACTACTTCAGCGAGCGGGGCGGCAGCTCGGGCAGAACCCCCAAGAGCGGCTTGGGCTCCCAGAACGGCAGCTTCATCCGCAGATCCAGACGTGGCAGTCTCAACACCGTCGCCGGACGGCTCCTCGCATTGTCATCATCAACCGACCTCAAGAAGTTGGAGGTCAAACAGAAGGTCAACGTCGACGAAAAGGGCGCTCTCGTCATGGAGCACGAGTTGGGCAAGGTCATCGGTTTCGGCGCGTGGGGCACCATCAGGGAGTGCACCGACCGCCATGGCACTGAGAGAGCCATGAAAATCGTCAAGTCCAGCAAGGGCTTCGACAGCAGCCCCTCATCTCGATCTTCGTCCCCCACCAGAGACGAGTTCAACCACAACCCCAAGGTTCTCCAGGTGTTCAAGAAGGAGATTTCCATCTGGAAACAATTACAGCATCCTAACATCTTGCCTTTATTGAAGCACTTGGAAACAGAGAACGCCATCTTTTGCATCACCAACAGAATCTACGGTGGCACTTTGTTTGAGCTAGTGTCTTCCTGGGGCCTTTTCAATTCCGGAATTATGAACACCTCGGGACCCATCGACTTCCTGATCGAAGGCCAGTCCAAGCGGTTGAGAGAGGTCATTTCCGATACCAAACAAATTGTTGATGCATTGAAGTACATGCATCAAGAAAAGGGCATAGTCCATGGCGACTTAAAGCTAGAGAATGTGTTGGTTGAGCGTGACGAAGACGGCAAAGACAAAATGATCTTATGTGATTTTGGCATGTCCAGAGTCTACATGTCGAGACTCAGCAGAAATTCATCTCTACGCAGGATGGACTCCATCAACGACGAAGACGATGACACGTTGATGATGAGAAGTAAATCCTCGGTCACCGACTTGCGCCGCCCCTACGAGGGAGGAGACACTCCCAGCACCCGTCATCTCAATCTTGGATTCCACGATGACTCCAAGATTGGTATTTCCAATTTTTCAAGACCACATGGACCATCTTTACAATCAGTGGACTTGACTCCCGTCCAATCCGTTACTACAACTGAATTCACCAAGGGTACCAATTCCAATAAAATTGCAATTGACTCCGAGTTGCCCCATTCCCATATCGGATCCTTACCCTATGCCTCTCCTGAATTATTGTCCCCCTCACCACCACCTTTGGGACCACTGGCAGATGTCTGGGCCTTGGGTGTGTTGGTTTTCACTATGTGCGTAGGAAAATTGCCCTTTCAACATCAGTACGAACCCCGGTTACGTGCCATTATCAGTGCCGGAAAGTACAGAAGAAAACAATTGGCAAAAGCATGCTTGATGGACTGGATTCTTAGAGAAGACGAAAAGGAGCAGGACGACAAGCTTCCAGCCAGTCTTCTCATCAATTCTGCATCCATGATTGACAATAAGCGCCAAGAGGAAATCGAGCAGCTAGATGAATCTTGGAACAAACTCATGGAAGAATATAAAAAGAGGGGCCAAGATGGTGCCCCTGTGTTTGAGTTCCAGGTGTTATATGACATCGTCGTGGGATGTCTCGAGCGCAATATCACGAAAAGATGGGACTTAGACATGATCAGTGACGCTCTTGCGTTATACGAAAAGGAATACTTGAACTAATGCAGAAGAATGTGACCAGATCGTTAAAGTCCAGCCCGTATTCAGTAATCTCTCGGGACAAAGACTCAGATCATGCAAAGCTCACAGCAGGATGAGCACCAATGAAACCACCCCATGGCAAATAGCCCACTATGCATCATCGATGTATCCGGACTAAAAATAAGGAGAAATTCCGTAATGTCCCAGACGTACCAGGTGCTAAAAAGTCGTGTTTTTCAAGAATGCCCCTGTCTGTGGCGATGGCTTGGAATAAGCACTCAACGGATGTGGACCGGTTTCGAGGAGGGGTTCGGACTTCTTCCCGACGCGGCATTCACTCCGGGACCATGCCCAACACCCGATGTAAATGGAACGGGACAGCCAAAACGGGGATTTGTCAGAATGGGCCACAGTCTAGATCGACAGCATGTCGAGGGTGTAAAATGGAAGAAATGCCGAATACTTGCAAGGCTCAATATCCCAATTCCCCACCACCCCCCGTTCTGCAGTGGCAGCGGATTGTTGGTCCTGGCTTTGGCGTGGTAGAGGCTCAGGTCCAAACTCTATAGGCAGTGTTCAGGATTGGAGCATCCCTTGGAGTTGGAAACATTGCAAATACCTTCCGTAATAAGTATTATGATTATATGAGTAACGATGTGGAGGTGTAGACAATCGAGCGACAGTGTCCTCAACGGATAAACGCAGAAGTGATACTTTTGCTATGACCGTGAAAAATTAGTACCAGCTTCAATTATGGCATCCGCTTTAGTTTCTTTTGGCATCTTTTAGCTGTTTTTGACAATCTTTGGAATATTTGATATCTTTGGCATCTTTGGCATCTTTGACACCTTTGGCAATTTTGGCATCTATAGGCATCCGTTTCGGGCGTATCTGTTCTGGGTTTGAAAAATGCCAAGGGGAGCCAGATGAAGAGAAGCAGAAGGACAATAGTGACAATCTGTACAGAGGCAGGTGGGGTGGGTCGATGTCCCAAAAACGCAGAGCATCCACAGAAGGACGGGGCGGGCTCGCAACAGGGCATGCTGTTTACGTCCACCGACCTGTCAGGAAGCTCCGGCTCCCTCGCCACTTCAAAAACCAGGCTTTTCCGCTGGCATGCACGCCGCCTATTTCTGGTCTTCTGTTGGGTTTAGGCTCCTTCGGAACAGGTGGTGGGGTAGTTACGGACCCCGATAACAGGAACTAGCTGGCGGGGTACAGTGGGGCTCCGAGATAGCGGAGGAAGCTTTTCCGAGGCTAATCCTTGGGAGTAGATGCAAAGCAGGTACAACAGCGTTGCAAGCAGCTGGCGATTGCAAGAGGAAGACATGTAGCCTCGGAAGAGATGGCCACGCGCGCCTAACCGTCGTTGCCAAGCTTCACGTCAAAGAAATTAATCCGAGATGGTATGTACGGTGGGGACAGAGGGTGCCAATCAGCCCAGTATTGGCGGAAAATGCACAGCCGGTTGTAATTGGACAGAAGTGGGGCACGGGCCACGGCAGGTTCCGTTTTGCTTTGCGTCGTTTTCGCCAGCCCAAGCGTGGCCATGTCAGAAAACCGGGCTGAAGCAACAACAGGTCGCGAGCCCCGGCCCGGCCATGCACTGCTTGCTGCACAGAGATAGCAGAGTTGCTCTTGCAAAACAAACAGAACATACACACAATACAGCCAGCCAGGGCCATTGGCTGTTGCTAGCAATGCGAATGTGACCTGTGCTCGTACTAGGGACGAAACGGAACATGCTTTATCCGAAGACTGGGAGCACGGGCTTTCTGCATGCGTCCGGCTTTCACCGGAAGCCCGGCAAATTTGCAAGACTCCAGGTCCTCTGAGGAGAAGACATACAAGGACAGTCCCCAGAATGCCCCACCCCTCTCCGAACCTCCCGACACATACGAACCCCCCCCCCCTCCCCCCACGCGTGGGCCGTCCGGAATATCCCATCGCATCCATTTGCGTCCGGCATTCGGGGTGAAATTTGTCTCGCCCTCCCTTTTTGGCTGCAGGGTTCATTTCGGAGCCTAATTACATCATAGCCACGCGCTGTGCAGCTCCATGTTTAATTACATGGCGGGGGTAACAAGCACCCATTCGCCCTGTTGCATTGCCCCATCGGGCCATTGCGTGGTTTGCCTATTGTCCGGAGTCCATATAAGGCGGGACCATCCCTCTTTTTGCGGCAATTGAATCCTTACACCACAACTTATACTTATCCACTACATTAGTTACAAGATGGGTATTGACGTATGGTCCAGAACCTCTTGTGCGGGCTTGCGGGGCAAGAAGCTTCGTGTCTTCATCACCTTGATTGCCGTCACCGGTTTCTCGTTGTTCGGTTACGATCAAGGTTTAATGTCCGGTATCATTACCGCGCCCCAGTTCAACAGAGAGTTTCCTCCCACCATGGCCCGTGGTGATAAGGACCGCCATGCCACCGTGGTCCAGGGTGCCGTGACCTCGTGTTACGAGTTGGGATGTTTCTTCGGTGCCATCTTCGTGTTGGCCAGAGGTGACCACTTTGGCAGAAAGCCCATGGTGGTGGTTGGTTCCGTGGTGATTGTTCTCGGAACCGTCATCTCAGTGTCGGCCTTTGGCAGGCACTGGGGTATGGGACAGTTTATTATTGGCAGAGTCATCACCGGTATTGGTAACGGCTTCAACACCGCCACCATTCCCGTGTGGCAGTCGGAAATGTCCAGAGCTGAGAACAGAGGTAAGTTGGTCAACTTGGAGGGTTCCGTGGTGGCCCTCGGCACGTTTATCGCCTACTGGTTGGACTTCGGCTTGTCGTACGCCAGCGGCTCCATTTCCTGGAGATTGCCCGTGGCCATGCAGATCGTGTTTGCCCTTATCTTGTTCTTCGGTATCATCCGGTTACCTGAGTCTCCCAGATGGTTGATTGCCCACAACAAGAAGGACGAGGCCAAGATCGTGTTGGCCAACCTCAACGACGTGGACGTTGACCACGATGTTGTCCACGCCGAAGTCACCGTCATCACCGACTCCATCTCTCACTACCAAAGAGCCCAGCTCGGTGTCAAGGACTTGTTCTCTGGAGGCAAGTCGCAGCATTTCCAAAGAATGGTGATTGGTGCTTCCTCCCAATTCTTCCAACAATTCACTGGATGTAATGCTGCCATCTACTACTCCACCGTATTGTTCGAAAACACCATCGGTTTGTCCAGAAGATTGTCGTTGGTCTTGGGTGGTGTGTTCGCCACAGTGTACGCTCTTTCCACCATTCCCTCGTTCTTCTTGATCGATACCTTGGGCAGAAGAAACTTGTTCTTGATCGGAGCCACCGGTCAGGCCATTTCCTTCACCATTACTTTCGGTTGTTTGATCCGTGATACCAAAGAAAATGCCAAGGGTGCCGCCGTGGGTATCTTCTTGTTCATTGTGTTCTTCGCCTTCACCATCTTGCCTTTGCCCTGGATCTACCCTCCTGAGATCAACCCCATGAGAACTAGAACCGTGGCCTCGGCCATTTCCACCTGTACCAACTGGATCACCAACTTCGGTGTGGTCATGTTCACGCCCATCTTCATCGATCAATCGAAATGGGGTTGCTATTTGTTTTTCGCAGCCATGAACTATGCCTTCATTCCAGTTATTTTCTTCTTCTACCCAGAAACCGCAGGAAGATCCTTGGAAGAGATCGACATTATCTTTGCCAAGGCCCACATCGATGGAAGGCAGCCCTGGAGAGTTGCTGCCACTATGCCCAAGTTGAACTACCAAGAGATCGAACAACAAGGTAGCGAATTGGGCATTTACGATGGTGACTTCGAAAAAGCCAACGCTAACAACAAGGAGGTTACTTCTGAGTTTTCTGACAAGGGTGAAGGATCCGAGTCTCCTAACGAGGGAGAGGTTTTCGTGCAGAGACCCACTGATGTTTGATTCCCACCCTTAATTTCTCACGAATAAGTAATATTTAACGCCATAGATAGAAATTAAACGTACTAGATTATTTATTACAATGTAAATAGTGCAACTTTAGCCATGGAGGTGTTATTGTTCGCAAGTTGGGACCAGATGGAATGCAGACTGACGTAATTTAATTACATCTCGAAATTATATCTCCATATTGGTTATTTGCAAGCACATCTGCTAGCCTGGTTCAAGTATCAGTTTATCTTCTTGGTTTATGCATACATATTAATATTTCGGATTTCATTACAATAATAAATACTTCTATAGCACACATCCCCTCTGGACACCTGGAACCATTTACTCGTCGGAGACTTGAATAATCACCTTACCATTGGCCTTGTTGGTACACAATTTGTCCACGGCGTCGTTGACGTTTTCGAACTTGTGGACACTGTCAATGGTAGCAACGATCTTGCCCTCTTCGAGCTCCTTCCTGCCTTGTTCTATGAAAGCCTTGTTTGGCATGAGCAACACCAACTTGTAGTGGTAGTCGACAAAACCGACGTAACTCTTGAATTGTCTGTAGAACGCGGTGATGTAGCCGTAGGTGTCGGCCACGTAGTGCATGTTGCCGAACTTGGGCTTTCTGTCACCGGAAATAGCACGGATGTGACCTCCCTTCTGGATGATCTCGCTGATTTGTGGATAGAGGTCGCCGTTACCAGCACAGTCGAAGATGTAGTCGAACTTGCCAGAGTCCTTGACTGATTCCAATACGGGGTTCAACAAGCCCTTGTGCTGGGTGTAGTCGATGATGGCGGTGGCACCGAGCTTCTTGGCCACTGGAGCGGAGGCGCCGGAACACACGGCAACCACCTCTTTGGCTCCACCATTTCTGACCATTTGAAGAACGTATCTTCCCACGGAAGTGGAGCCTCCAATGACAAGAACCTTCTTGTTCTGGGGGTCCAAGTCCTTGAGCAAGTACCAGGCGGTACCGTAGACCAATGGGTAGGACGAGGCCTCGTTCATGGTTAAGTTCTTGGGGGCCTTGGCGATCTCGTAGCCGGGGTCACTGGTGTCCATGTAGAAGTACTCGGCCACGGTACCGACAGTGAGCAACTTGTGGGTGAAGGCAGACACCTTGTCGCCTACTTGCAACTTGGTGGAGGCTGCAGCCTGGGCACCAATAGACACCACGGTACCCGACATGTCCTTGCCCAAACCGAGGTTTCCACGGAAAGTGACAGGGAAACCAGCGATGTTTTTGCAGATCATGTCGACTGGGTTCAAGGCAGCGGAATGGACCTTGATCAAGATCTTGGAGGGAGCAGCGCCGTAGGAGCCATCAGCCTGCTTGTCAAGGGTGATGGCCTGGGTGGTGAAGGCGAAAGGGTCGTTTCTGGAGTTGTAGGTGACGGCCTTGTAGGCTAATGAGGCGGAATCGAAGGACATTCTAAGAAAGAGAAGTAGTTGATGAGAACGAAAACGGAGCCAGAGACGCTACTTGTATATATTCACAGAACCAGATGAGCTAAGACAAATAACTGCAAAATCGCGGGTAGCGGCACGGAATTAAGTGGAAATTGCACAAAAGCCGGGGCCCTGGAACCCTAGAGAATTCTCTGTTTGGGGCGATGAGTCGGCAGTATGGAGTTTAAGGTGGAGATGCAGAGTCACATGAAAACTTGAACAGGAGTGAATGTGGGCATAATAAATTAGCAGAGGCATAATAAATGAGTAGATGCACAATAGAATGGACATTTATGTCAGACTCTTATGGTGCCATCGAGAGAATCACATGGAAGGATATGGGCAAATGAGTAGATGCAGCAAGATGGGTGGATTCTTGAGAAAAAAACAATCGCTTAGTACTATGTAGTGTTACATATGAAGAATAGTGACAACATGGCTATGTTTGAAGGAGCCCATGTCTTTCTGAATTAGAGTTTGACGTGTTCTCCTTTAGGAACTTGAATGACACAGAAGAATGCAAGCTGTCATAACTGACATGCTGGACTCTTTCCGCATGGAAATGTTCTGGTGGTCTGATATCTACACTACTTAGAACAGTACCAGCTGTTTCCTTCCTACAGGGAGATGCTCTCGCTAGTTTTTGACAAAGTTCGATATTCTCGCGATAGCCTCGGTAAAGTGCTCCGGTACTATGCGGCCGTACCACCTGCACCATGGCGTCATTACCCGAAGGCAACTTTGGGCGGAGTGAAAAATGGAAATGTCACCATGAGATTAGTAATCGCGGATATGGAAGAGACAGGTGTAATTGAACGGGCAGCGGACTTGTAATGGAACGGACTGACAGCAGAGATGCAGTGGAACAGCGGACAGGAAACGGAGGTGTGTCTTCCGTGTTACATCCGCCTTGAATTGGAGAAAAAGTATAGTTTCTAAGAAACTGAAGTATTCTGGGATGGTTCTGGCAATAACCCAATGTAATTACAAGTAGGAGTTCTTGGAGTTTTGACTCAAACTACGAGTCTGGGGGCAGTTTGGGCGGAAATTAGCACCCCCTCTGTTCTCTCCATTCTGAATAAGATGCTATGAAGGGACAAGAAAAATAAGAAAACAAGTAGACTGGATTAGAGCCGTTTACTAAACCAGTCCTTCGATCATACGATTTAATCTCATCAAGCTCGTTAATCTAGGAAATTAGGCCAAGTTGATGTACTTGGAGTGTGAATAACTAGAGTGTCCCAGTGAACTCAGATGGAAATTGAAGAGAATTTATTGTCCTAATAATTACTAGCAAATTCTTTCCTTAACCACTTAGTTGATGATGGTATTGAAAAAATCTATGCTATCAATGAAAAATGCAACAGAAATATATATCCACGAGTGAATCGGAGGAATAATTATGTTACTAAATAATTCAGGAACATGAAATGAAGCGCAAGAGTTTGGGGCATGAATTAAATTTAAGAGAATCAAATAATTTGAAGGAAACAGATGGCAAATTATTTGAGTCCCCAAGATTCAATTGGAGCTTTGAACTTGCTATATATGACAATTCACAAATCACAATATTTTCAATTATAACTACACATTACATTATCTAATAATGGATCCAATTTCAAGTAAATAGACAAACCACTCCCTCCTAACTGTTCTCCATTTACAAGCATAGTCTCTCAATTCAATACACTCCATTAGCCCCGAATATCCTTGCACCAGCCCCATATCATTCTGACCCAGCCTTACTGTGCCCCCACGCGCCCCCCACGTGCCCCCACACCAGCCGCATTCAATTTCACCACACACTTCCAAAAGCAGCTGCAAATGAATACACTCTTTTCTACTGCTCTACGCCAGTACGAGCAATACACGTCCTTTTCAAGTTCTGAAACTGCAGAGATGTGCTCATGACCGTGTCCATGAATCCAGACCCCGTCTTAGTCAGCGCTTTGTCACCCAGTACACCAATTTCACCACCTCGCCTCGTCTGCCTTTGACAGAGTCGCCCCCAATTGGCCGCAGCACCGAAGGTTCTGAGACAGCACACGTGACCTGATGTCTATTTTGGGACTGATTCAATAACAGATTGATTTAATCAGCCTGAACTCGCCATACCCACCAATAGCACCTAAAGTCAAGCAATACCATGACTTTACCCCAAGGATACACCTTCAGAAAGCTCCAGCTTTCTGACTATGCCAACAACTACTTGGAAACCCTCAAGGTGTTGACCACAGTAGGAGACATTCCCCAGGCTTCTTTCCAGGAGTTGTTCCAGCACTGGGACTCGTTACCTGCCACCTACAAGCCGCATGTTATCACCAATGAGGCTGGAGTGGTGGTTGCTACTGGAATGCTCTTGGTGGAAAGAAAATTGATCCACGAATGTGGATTGGTGGGTCATATTGAAGACATCTCTGTGGATCCTAATGAGCAGGGAAAGAAGCTTGGATACGTGATGATCAGCAAATTGACCGAGATAGCCGAGAAGGACGGCTGCTACAAGGTCATTTTAGACTGTTCGCCCCACAACGTGGGTTTCTACGAGAAGTGTGGATACACCAACAGTGGTATTCAGATGGCCAAGAGAGCCTGAGTATATACTGGATCCCGTCGAGTTATATGCTAGATCTTGTCGGTTAGAGCTAGATCTTGTCAAGAGCCTGGCGTTAGTATTGCATTTCTTCCACTTTTCACTGTCAATATTGCTTTAGGTCAATATTTCAAAATAGATTTCATACGTACTTCTAACGAAACTATCGAGTTTCCTCTGACAACCTGTAGAGTTAGTAGATGCACTGGTGACATATTAATAGTTGTGTACGTACAATCGTGCCGATGCTGACCTTATCGCCGTTGGTCTGTTCTTCCAAGGCGTCTGCCAACGTGATGTTCAAGAAAACCTGGAGTTAGTATGGAGATTTTCAAAAGGACGGATGTTATGAATGTAAGGCGAAGAAGAAGCGATAACTTGATTAAAATGCCAACTATTTGACTTCCTTGGTATGTTATGTCCCTTTTTCCACAATTTCCGTCATTCCATCCCGCCTTTCAGGCGTTTTTCGAGCACTTACGTCATATCCTCTCAAAGTCCCTATCACCTTTCTGCTTCCATTCAACTGCACCGAAAGCTTCTTGTCCATATACTAAAGGTTAGTTTTGATAACACAGGTCCCGTTACACTTACGCTTTTCAATTCTGGAGCAGAGACCATGGCGTTATCCTCGTATTTGGTATCGTTGTAGTTGTACTCTGTATTGTCTTTTTTGGTACTCTAGCTCTTCTCGCAATATACAGGTTGTTGATTCCTGCATCAAAACAGATACCATTTTTATCTAGCCATGAGTAATATCCAGGATATCACGTCATTGTCGGATCTTTTGACGACTTCACCCAATCAGCCCAACTTGCCTGGATCGGGAGAACACAATGTGCCAAATCAGTCCAATCTCCGGCTCGATCTAGCCACCAGAAAACTCAATGAAGAAACCTCAACTACAGATGCAGACCAACCCGAAGTGGACTCCTCCTTGGCTCAAATGGAGACTTTGCTTGAAAAGCAAAGTGTCAAGCTCGCCTTAGTTGAGGAAAGAAACCAATTGCTCAAGAAAAGTGCCGATTTAAGGGCAGAAACTGATGATTTGCGTGTCAAATTGAAGTATCTCCATGATCTCCAACAATCTAAAGCCAACCAAAGCAAGCTTCAGGAATTACTCCAGGAGAACAGGCGAGACTATGTCAGCAGTACTCTGAGTCTAACTGTATCTTCAAATATCGACGATGATGACATTCTCAACACGATGAATGTCCTACCTTCAAACAACTGGGACGACCGGTTGCAATTGGTCAAGAAGTTCTACCCCCATATTGAGCTTGAAAACGTGTCGAGTTCGGCCTCGTTTGATGAATCTACCAACTTGGTCCGCTGTATAGAGTTTATTTTGGTGTCTCCGTTGCTATTCAAAGTCCCATTGACCCTCTTGATCAATGCCCGAGACAACAGCATCTCAGAAATCCGAATTCCCGAAGAGAAAAGTCCCGCTTTTCACCAATTCAAGAAAACCAAGCTACCATCGCCCTGTTTCACCACCCTTACATTGCTATCGCCCTCATTTACTCGCATTTTGACCAACGAATACTTGCCCAAACGCAAGATCAACTTGGTTATCCATGGACTTTCGTCCCTCTCACAACTCCTCCACAAAAGAGTATCCATACTATACAAGTTGGTGAGGAAGTACGCAGCATTCATACACAACCAGTCGAGACTCGGGCCGTTGCTAGAGAAGCAAGAATTGTCAGATAGTGTCCGGTTGTTTGCTATTCTCAGGCTGTTGGAGTGCTTGTCGTTGCAATTTGAGCACAAAGGACAGACGCTTCTGGTGGAGTTGCACTGGGAAATAGTACTACAAGACATTGTCACGGCAGAATGTGAAACGGTGATTTCTCTTAGGGTATACGATGGTGACAGGAAGCAGGTCTTACCAAACATCAACCAGGTGTACCGCAAGCTTATAGACGACTACGGCATTGCGAATGGTCTCGACTATTTGTTGACCAAGACATTTGATCTACAAATATCCCCATGATATATTTAATAATACACACCCTGCATTCCTATAATATCGAAGCACATTCCTAAGATAATTGATGCATTCTTATCCATTAGAAATTGATGCCCTGTAAGATAATAAAGTGATAGTAGGCAAAATCCTAAGATTTCCTATGGATTCCTTTAAGATATTCTGCATCCTATAAGATAACGGTCTCATTCTCCAAGTCAAACACAATGGAATCCTCGGTAGCGCCCTTTTTCTTGTCAAGCCGTTTCAAGAACCAGTCGTTGCAATATGTCGCCAATTGCAAGAGGTAGCATGTGTGTTCGTTGATGGCGTTGAACTCGTGGAACGGAATGTATTCCAACGCCAACTCTTCTTCTGTGAGAGCCTCGTGGTGCTGGTGGGCCTCGGGAACATATTTAAGGTCGAGAGACCGGCCAAACTGTTGATATAGATACGATTCAAGCCCGCTGATGAGCTCGTTTCTAATATCTTCCCACTCGAGGCCCAACAACTTGTTGCCAATGGACTTCTTGTACTTGAAGTAGCGGTAGACCCAGTTGCCCAAAATGATGGTTTTCTTGTTGAAGGACGCGGTACTGGCCTTGGAGGAAGTCCGGACCTGGAAGATGATGGGCTTGGAGCGTTCGACGTCCAGGAGCCGCGAGGCTACGGACGCCGCCTCGTTGGGCGAGTCCGTCACGTACGATGAAGGGTTGTAGATGTAGGTCAACTCGTCCAAGTGGTCCACCGGCACATACAATGACTCGATCTTGGACTTGGCCTTGATGGGGTTGTTGGGGGAGAAGTCGCTGGTACGGTAGTTTTCGTCGAGAAACTCGACCGAGACGTCCGACTCGTCGCTGGAGACATCATCTTGGTGGTGGGCTTGTCCATCAACTTCCATGTTAATTTCCTCATTCTCCGCCGCAGTTATCGACTGGGTCAAGGGCGAGGGTCCCGACTTGCCATTGAGTTTCCTGCTCTTTCGCTTCTTCTTTCCATCGGTATCGGGCAACGCTCGCTTTTTCTTGGTCTCGTCGTCCACATCGTCCACCTCGTCCATGGAGGTATCTTGATGGTCGGCACCGTCGCCTGCTAGGGAGGCGGCGGCGGCAGCAGCAGTGGCGGCCAACTCGCTCTTGGACTTGTTGCCGCGTTTTGGGGTGGAGTTGTGCTCTTCATCTGCCAAGTACTGTAATCTCGTCATGTGCATGATTTCCAGGTACTCGATCTCAAACGGGGTGTCCTTGTCGAGCTCCTCGGTGGAGTCCTCGGACACCCACTCGACCTCTGGGGGCGTGGCGCCCCCAAAGGGGTTCTTGGCCATTTCTTCGGGAGAGAAGTCGGTCTCGAGGTATGTGTAAAGCAACCACAAGAAGCGGCGGGCGCGGCTCTTGGGGTGCATCTTGGGGTTCAAGAAGAACTCCATGAACGAGTTGAAGAGAATATTGGAGGGGTCAAACGGCTCGATGTCGAAATGGGGGATGAGCTTGTAGTAGTTGCTCAACAAGAAGATGATCTGGATGACGTTGGTGTTGGGGCGCAGGAGCGGAGGCAGGTCGACCAACTCCTCCAATGAGCGCACCAAGTCGGGTCCGTCGCACACCGCCTTGAGGATGGACTTGAGCCGAGGCGTGTCCTGCAATGGCTTGGACCCTCCGTACAGGGGGTCTGCCTGGAGGGAGGGGATGGAGTGGTAGGTGCGCAAGGTGGAGCGCATTTCTGGAACGAAGTTGATGGTGGTGTTCAAACGGCCGCAGTTGACGAGGAGGCACACCTTGGACACCGCTTTGGCAAGCTCCACGTCCTTGATCAAGCGCTCCTTGAGGATCTTGGAGCACTTGGACGACTCCACAAGCAGCCGCATGTAGAGCTCGCCGAACGGCACCTTGGGGTCGTTGTTGGCCTGTGGCACGTCGCAGAACGGGAACACGTTGGTGAACACTGCATGGTCGTCGTCGAAGATGTACTTGAGGAAGTCGTACTGGATGTCGCGGCGCCAGAACGGCTCACCGTCGCCCTTTTTGAGGTGGCGGCACTTGGACACCGTGGTGTTGGTGTACTTGCGGCGCTTCTTGCGCGCCAGGGCATCGTCGTCTCGGGGGAATGTGGAAGTGGGAGTGGTGGGGAGGGTGGAGTCCACTGTGGTGGGGAGGGTGGAGTCCAATGTGGTGGGAAGGGTGGAGTCCACCGTAGTAGTGGAGGGGGTGTGGGAGGAAGTGTGGTCACCTGTTTGTGTGGTGTTGAATGTATGGGTGATGTCGGTGTCGGTGGAGTCGGTGTCTGTTGATGCTCCGTTGGAGAAAGCAGGGGCAGAAGGGACAGCACCGGTGACAGGCACAGCGGGAACAGCACCGTTGACAGGCACAGCAGGAACAGCACTGTTGACGGACACAGCAGGAACTGCTGTAGTAGTTGTAGTTGCAGTAGTAGCAGGAGCACTGGAGGGAGCAGCGCCATTTGCTCCATGTCCATTGGCCTTGCTCACCAAACTGGAGATACTAAGGGCCGCTGGTCGGGCCTCGTCTGTCGACACGAAGGTGTCGTGAATAGGGTCGTAACTCATCGATAGGGCCAGTCCGAAGAAAGGAAGAGGAAGAGCCTCGAGCGTTCACGAGTGGAATGGAAATGATTAGCAAGCGCTCAGAAAAACGTGGAATTTTGGTGAGCCTCAGAGTCTAGGACAGGCCGATCAAAACCGGTGGACACAGACGATTTGGTGCAATGGAAGGTGGAGGGTGGCCAGGAGGAGCGATGGCTATAGGGAGAGAGGTTGCGGTCTATGGACGTAGAGACGTTTTGATTAGCGACGTCAGGGGCGGAGGGGTCGGAAGATGGCGAGAAAAGAGGCGGGCTCGGGATTTTCTACGGCGAGCCAGTCACGGCGGCCTGGTTCTGGCAGTGGTGCGGCTACTGATGGAAGTGGTGGAAAAGACGCGCTATTTGGTGCCCGGCACGTGAGGATAGAGAGAAGGAGGGAAGAGAGAAAGAGGGAAAGAGAAGGGAGGGAAGGTGGAAGGAAACAAGGAAGGGAGTAGTGGAGCAAGAAAGATGGAGAGGCCGTTTACAGGGCAACGGTATGCCGAGAGTATTAGGGATAGGATAGAGGGTAAGAGAGGGGGTGGTGGTGGTGGAGGTGGTGGTGAGGAATAGATGCTGATTTCATTATAGTTTAGGCTCGCAGTAGTGTAATTGGGCCATTATTGCGACAGGCTCACTGCTGAATCTTGAGGCGATGAAATAACAACTAGTGACCTGAAATAATGTTTCAGCAGAGTGAAAAATGGATGGAAGGCAAGTGCATGATAGTCCACGTTCCATGAGTGCATGTAACTTCATATCCTATACTCGGTGAGTCTACTACGCTAGATGCATACCGCGGTGTGGTTCTATTCGAGGTATGGCATCCGAGTGGCCCTGGCATTGTGAAATTATCGTGTTTGCATTATTTCCTGCTTGGGCTCCTTGATAGTAGTGGATTAGGAGGACAAGAATCTTTGATTGTATGGATTAATACTAATTCTAATTGTACGCGAACTATTCTGATTGGATGGACGTACATTGGTGAAAGCACTTTCGGTGTATTCTGCCCCTTTCATTGTCTAATTTCCGTTTGTTCTCTTCTAGTAGTTCTGCTTGTCTGTGATAGTAGGATACTGGAGAAAGACGTTTGGAATCGGCTGGTCGGCTGTGGTCGAAACAGTATGTAAGTGGTAGAATGGTAAGGTTAGGGGATAAGGATTGACAATCAATGGTCAGAAGGATTTGGGATAGTTTTCTTCTGTTGATATTCGATTTCCACCTACATTGCTGAGATCTCGTTATCACTAATGAGACTACACCGTACAACCCAATAGCACTAATCCAACACCCTTCCTCTTCCACTCTCCATAGCCCTCTCCATCTACTCCTCCTATTCCTGCTTCCTTCTTTCCCATCAACTCTCCATTGCCTCCATTCCCTCCATTCCCTCCATTCTCTTCTCTCTACTCTCTACTCTCAGTCTCACTCTCGTACTCGTTATATTTATCATTCTCATTATTCTCTTTATCTCACCATGTCGAGGCTATCCTGGAGACAATTCCAGCTCTTCGACTTCACGCCAATCAGTGACCCCAACTACCTGACTGATGAGGCCCTCTACTCCGACTCCAGCTTGTCAGCTATCCACGCGTCCGCCTCCTACCTCGCCATTGCCATCAGCAACTGTTTCATCAAAATCATCGACCCAAAAGACTTGACCGTCAAAAAGCAGTTCCAGGCCTACGACGTGGACTTCCGCATATCCGCTCTTCAACCGGTTCCCAATTCCAACCTCTTGGTCACTTTGGCTGAACGCCAAAGTGCCCCTGCTGTTCTCAAATTATGGGACTTGAACAAGCTCATACACATGGACCCAATTGACCCAGTCCAGGAAAAGTACAAGTTCCAGACACAGGTTCTCATCACAAACGGTGACAATTCGTATCCCATTAGTTGTTTCTGCTTCAACTCCGAGCTTACGTGTGTTGCCGTTGGTTACACCAACGGAAAGGTCATTCTTGTACGAGGAGACTTGATCCGCGATAGAGGCTCCAAACAGAGAACCATCTACGAATCCAACGACCCCATCACCGGCGTGCATTTCAACAGAAAGTCCGATATTCTCTACGTCACCACAACGTCCAGGATCTTGACGGTGTTGACCACCGGTCGTTCTCACGGAAAACCCGCCAAAATCTTGTCTAACTCGACTGGAGTGGACCTCAATTGCTCCGATGTCACGCCTAAAACGCTGGAATTGATCGTGGGAACCCGCGGTTCCATCCGTTTCTACGATCCTGTCGCCAAAACGAACTCCATTCCCTTCGATGTGACCAAGTCCAAACTCCATTACATCAGAAACTCCACCAAAAATTACCTTCTTCTTGTCTCTTCACAGGACGAGGAAATCTCGTCCAATAATAACAAGAAGAAGCTCGTCACCAGAATCCTCATTCTTGATTTAGACAACCGCCATTTGTCTTTCAATTTAATTGTTCCTAATAGTGTCATTACCCACGTCTTCGAAATGACCCATGATATCTACTTGCTCTCCAACGATGGCACGTTGTACAAACTCCATGAAAAACCAATCAACCAGCAAATAGAAGTCATCTTGCAAAGAGAGCTCTTTTCTATTGCATACAATCTTGCATTGGCAAATGACTTGTCGTCCGAGACTCTCCTCAGAATTAAGCGATTACATGGTGATTTTCTCTATGACAAACAGCAATATGATGAGTCCATTTCTACTTACATCAACTGCCTTACCCTTTTCAAGAAATCGGTCAAGGCTAGTACCGACCAAGATAAAGAAGCAGAAGCCAAGGATGATTTGGAAGACTTTGTTATGACCATCATCACTAAGTTTAAAGACGTCTCAAACATATCAAATTTGACCAAGTTCTTGTATGAACTTTACAGTTTGAACATCGCAAACAACGACCATATCACCTTGTTGTTATGCTGTTACTGCAAATTAAAATTAACAACCGATCTTGATAAATTTGTTGATGATCTTGATTTGGAAGATACTTCTACAAATACATTCCAGGATTTAAATTTCCAATTAATTATCAATTTGTTTCAAGAGTGTGGCTATTTCGACCAAGTTATCAAGCTCTTGCAGAAATTAGACCAGCCCGGTCACATTGTTGGCATTCAGTTGAACTATTTGCGTCAACCCAAGCAAGCATTAAACTACATGAAAAGTCTTCCTATTGAAGACCTTTTGCGTATTCTAATTGACCACTCGAAATCCTTATTAGACTATCTTCCAATTGAAACCACAGAATTGTTGATTAACGTATTTACTGGTAAATACAAACTTAATGAGGAATTAAGAGACACTTTCTTTCAGAATTTGAAGGTTAGTCAAGAACCACAAGCTCATTCACATGCTAACGATGAAGCAGACTCCTTTCCATTGACAAGTTATAATGCTTTTCTTGCCTATTTGTCCAATTTGAAGGACGACTCGTCGACCGAGGACAGAGCTTCTGATATACCAGAAAACCAAGAACCTACATATTTGCCACCTCGGCCCAGCTTAATCTATCCAAGCTTCATGAACCACCCCAATGAATTTGTCATCTTCTTGGAGGCATGTTTAGAAGCGTTTGAGAAGTACCAAGGAAATATTAACGACAAGAAGGAATTGTTGATAACGTTATTGGAAATGTACCTCACACTAGCTAGCGACTCAAAAGATGAAGATACTGGCGATTGGAAAAATAAAGCCACCATGTTGGTTCAGAACAACTCTGAATTTCTTGATAAGGCCTCCTTGTTGTTACTTTCGCATATCTACAATTTTGCGGAGGGAGAAACCTTTTCGAAAGAGCAATCTGGGTTCGAAGAAAGCCTTTTCACCAGCTATCAAATTTCAGAAGATGTCAAAGGCTGTTTTGGTTTAGTCAAAGAGCATGGAGAGGAACATCCTGAATTGTACAAAATGATGTTGAAATTTGTTGTTTCCAAAAAGCTGATCTTGGACCAGTTCAGCTCTCAGGACTTCCGCTTTGTGTTGAACAAGATAGAGAAGCACAATAGCATGAACCCATTGGAGGTTCTACAGTTATTAACTAGCGAACAAGATAACGAGTTTGTGACTCTCGGTCTCATCAAGGACTATCTTATCGACTATATTGACAACCAGAGCAAGGAAATCAACAACAATACGAAGTTGGTTGAATATTACGAGACAGAGTCCACCAAGAATATTCTCAAGTTGACAGAGCTCACATCCAACCCCTTTGTAATTCTGAACAATAAGTGCTCCGAGTGCCACTTGAAACTCGAATACCCGGTCATTCACTTCAGATGCAAGCACTCGTTTCATCAGAAGTGTCTTAATGACAACCTCATAGCCTCGGCTCCTACAAGAAGCACGTCCTCTGAGAAGGAGTGTCCTATTTGCATTAACGAAATCGACGAAATCAAGACCATTCGCCAGAATCAGTTCAAATCCAAGGAAAATATCGAGGTTTTCGAGGCCAACTTGAACGAAAGCAAGGACCGCTTCAAGTACATGAGCGAGTATCTTGGCAAGGGAGTCATGGAAAACGAATCTGTGACGTTGATGCAGTAAGACTGGACTGGCGATTTTGTGTCAGGGTCACGAATTTTGCAATCATCTCATCCAAGAAGTGAAACAATTGTGAAGAAGTACAGACTATAGAGTACATAGAAGTCGTTAAACCGTATATAAGAATCCAATTCAAGATAAATCTCTTGAAACACTAATTTAATGGCAATGCTTTTACGTAGACATTCCAGACTGATAGCAAGACTGAGTACAACATCCAGCTCTTTAAAGTCTACTTCAGCCAGTTCTCGTCACAGCCACACTCCTATTGGCCTAGAAGAAGAAGAGGACATTTTTTGTCCTTCGTGGCTCAAATGTTCAGGTGGTAACAGTCCCAATGTGAAGGGCCTACGAGATGTCAAGGCCGATATAATGGCATTGCTCACTTTGATTATTGAAGGTGCTCAGCTAATGGGCGAAGCATTGGAAAAAGAGGAGGAAATAGTGCACTCAAACGATAGGGAAATGATGTTTCTGGAAATTCGAGTCCTCAAGAAGGCCTATGATGAGTTCATTGCCGCTGTTTTGAACCATATTGGGGGCCAGTTGGAGACTATCTATCGCACTATGGCACAAGGAGACATGGAGGCAGTGCCAGTGGGCAAGATACTCAAGGAAAAATTGATCGGTGTACGTGACTACCGGGCACTGCTTTTACTGCTTCACGTGAGTTTCCTGTTGAAAATGGCCTTGGTCGAGGAAATGGAGCAGAGTTCACATCAGACGAGTTTGAAACAAATGGTCTCGCGGCCGCTTGAGGACCTTTTCCAGCTTCCTGGGCTCGTCACGAGGGTTATCAATGGTGGTGGGAGTGTGGGGAGTCGATTCAACAGTCAGAACGAGCTCATGGCGGTGCTTCGGCACATCAACGTGGTGGTGGACACTATTCGCAACATTGGAGAAGAGCACCTGGTAGGGAGCAGAGAATCGTGGAAAGCTGGAAGAGATTGGGTGAAAAATTACCTCCAGAAGACAGATACAATACATTTTGCACCATATCAAGACCCATTGGACCCATTGGACCCATATGGCCACGATTTGTCTGGTGCTGACTCTACTGGCATTCTTGGGTGCAAAATTGTCGCACCTGGCCGGAAACAGCCGGGAAGTGAACAGTTCAAAGGGAACGAACCGGGTAGCAACAGCACCATTAAAACGGAAGACAATTCCAATCCTCATCTTATGTCCGTCCTCCACAAGACACTGAACTTGCTACGGAGCCACATGGA
Source organism: Suhomyces panamericanus (assembly GCA_030582475.1). Classification (NCBI taxonomy): domain Eukaryota; kingdom Fungi; phylum Ascomycota; class Pichiomycetes; order Serinales; family Debaryomycetaceae; genus Suhomyces; species Suhomyces panamericanus. The sequence goes on from JAKTXI010000030.1 coordinate 105,469, forward strand.
CGTCATACGGTGCTTCTGCGTCCAACAACACCACTACAGCCGGTGGTGGACCAACGCCTTGTGCGACCACCGGTCGCACGACCTTTTACTAGGCTCGGTGTACGAGTGCTATGAGAACAAGATGGAGCAGCATGCTCGGACTACCACGGCAATAATGGGCATGTACGAAGTGCTATTGGATCAGGTATCGCAGGCCGAGCAAATCTGTCAAACGTCAGAGGTTTCCGATGTACTTTTGTCCCGATTTGGCACCCTCGTGTGGGCTCGGTTCATGCAAATTTCACTGGAATGGCATCGCATTCTTGGACGCAGCCGGCATCGGCACCACGGGCACACGGTGCAGGGGGAATACGACGAGGCGATGGCCGCGGCCCGGGCTGTAATGAAAGAGATGAAGTGAGAGGATTAATGAGGATGGAAAAGGGAAGAGAGAATGGATGAAGAAAAGAGATATGATGTAGGTATGAACGAACGAGAGATGATGTAGATTTACACGAACGAGATAATGTCGATATGATGTCGATATGAACGAACAAGAGATGAAGTAGATATGAACGAACGGGATATGAAGTAGATATGAACGAACGAGATATGATGTAGATTTACACGAACGAGATAATGTCGATATGATGGCGACATGATGTCCCCTGATGTCGATTTGACTATATAGTAATATATCTATTCGCTCACTTGTTCACAATTCACCCCCCTGCCCCTATTGGTACCTGCGCGTCGAAAACCTCACTAACGTTCCACTAAACCATTCCGCTAATATCCAAGACCACTAAACCTCCAATTCCACGCCACCGCCACCGCCACCCACCAAACAAATCCCTACTTCACACATACTATCCACCGTGGCCTTATCGCTCGAACAAAGCCCTGATCCTCTATCTGTCTCCCCCCATCCATCCATCCATCTCCCCCTTCTCCTTCTTTCTCTCCCTCTCTCACTCTCTCTTGTCACAAGACGATTGCTCCCCCCTCACGTGAGTTGTCAGGGAGAAAAATTTCACCCAGGGGCGTCTAGCCGATAGTGTCGGTATCGTAGTGTGGTAATCTTTGATCTTGTCGCCACACCCACTTTTTTTTAGACCCCTGTGATTCTTCTTCACTTCTCTACATCCAATGTCTACCTCGCCCTCCACTAGCGCCGCCGACCAGAACCTCGTCAACTTGTTGACCTGGAAGGACCCCATCAAGACCGGCAAGGTGTTCGGTGCCATCATCTCCGGCTTGGTGGTGTTCAAGACCATCAACTTGTTCACCATCTTTTTCCGCGTGGCCTACATCGGCTTGCTCAGTAAGTGCCTTGGACCATGGTCAATTCATCGCCGTCTCCCTTTTGTTGACTCCTACTAACCCCTACAGTCTCCGCTGCTGCCGAGTACGCCGGCAAGTTCGTCACTGGCCAAGGCTTCGTCACCAAGTACAAGCCCTCGTGCAAATCGTGTGCCGCCAAGTTCAACGACAACTGGTTGCCCCTCGTGGCCCAGGCCACCTTGAAGATCGAGGAGGAGTACACCAAGATCATCTTCGCCCACGACATCGAGACCACCTTGAAGGCCGCCGGCGCGTCCTACGTGTTGTACAAGTTGACCTCGTGGTTCTCATTGTTCTCGTTGGTCGCCGCCTCCGTGGTGTTGCTCTTCTCCCTCCCCGTGGTCTACCTTAACAACAAGAAGCAGATCGACGCTTTGGTCGCCCAGTACTCTGCCCTTGTCCGCGAAAAGGCTGCCGAACTCACCAAGGTTGCCCACGCCAAGGCCGCCCCTGTCCTCGACGACTTGGTCAAGAAGACCGGCCCCGTCGGCGCCTTCATCTCCTCCAAGTTCCCCACCAGAACCGCCGGCTCCACCGTTGGCGACTCCAAGTCCTCCTTCGGCACCGCCGCCGACGAGTCCCTCAAGTCTAAGGCCGCCGCCGCTGTCCCCGAGCACACCTCCGCCACCACCTCCGGCGCCTCCAAGTTCCCCGAGGTCCCCACCGCCTCGTTGAACGCCCACACCACCGAAGACATTGTCGACGAGATCAGAGAGGCCAAGGCCGACGCCGTGCACGCCGCCTCCTCCCACTCCCCCAACTTCTAAGTGTCGTCGGGGTGCCGGTTCTTTTTTTCGATTGTTCACGAATGGAAAGAATCCAAGTCCTCGTCTCAACCAAGTCCTTGCTCAACCTTTTTTTTCGCTTGTGTTGTATCCGAAGTCTTATTTATTGTCCTCTTCAACAGTTGCTTGTATATTATCTATGCTACCTGTTCTAATATACACCGATCTAGTCCATATGGACATCTAGTGAGAAATGAGCCAATCAGTCAATAAGACCGTATAAAGTTATCGATAAAGGCGATCTAGTAATATACATCAATCCTAGAATTATCAATTGAAATCTAGAAAGATTCATCAACCCAAGACATATAAATCGAATTCTAGAAAGATGAATATTCATCAACCCTAGACATAATCGAATTCTAGAAAGATGACATCAACCCTAGACTTATTAATCGAATTCTAACAATTTCATACACCTTTCCAGTCATACTGAAGGTATTCCAATTATATTCTTAGGCTTCTAATTGGAGTATTTCTGTATTTTTAGTATTCAGTCTCTAAATTTTGGAATGTCATAGAATTCAGACCCTAAATTCAGTAATTTAATAGTCGGACTCTCACTTCTGTAATTTAATAGTCAGACTCTCAATACTGTAATTTCATAGATTCACTCTCACTTCTGTAATTTCAGACTCTTAATATTAATCGGACTCTTAATTCTACTCATTCATGGACTCATTCGCATTCTTCAGGAATCGGAACCCTACGGAAACACGCAATCCACTTGGAGCCCTTGTTCCGGGTCACCTTTTGACCTTCTTCCGTCGAGTTGTACATGATCGAAACACACTTGTCCTGCTCCTCCCATTCCTTGTCCAAACGCTCGAACATGGGGTGCTCCTCCAAGTGCTTGACCATCCACAAGTGGAGGTCCTCCACGTCGGTGATGGTGTGTATCACACCACCCTCTTTTAAGACGTAGGCATACTCCGACAAGAGAGTGTTGGTGATGATTCTGGCCTTGTGCTTACGCTGCTTGAAGTGGGGGTCGGGAAAGCAGAAGAACATCTTGGAAAGCTGGCCCTTGTGGAAGAAGTTGGGCAAGAACTTCATGGCGTTGCCTCGCAACACCGAAATGTTCTGGAAGTTGACCTCGTCGTCCTTGTGCTGTTCTCTCAATGCTATGATGCGGTCCTCGACGTACTGCGTGACCTGGACCCGGATCTCCATGCCTAGGATCAACGATTCGGGGAATTCGGGGGCCAATTTGGTCAACAATCCACCGTATCCACACCCTATATCTGCAATTTCGACTTTGGCCAACATGCGCTTGGTTTCGGGGTCCTGGAACGCAGGAAACAACTTTTCCCACTTCATGTCATCTGGAGATCTGGGATAGTCCAATCTGTGGTCAGAAAACGGGTTGGAATGGGCCCGTTGTCTGTAGAATCTCTTTCTAGGAAGCGAGACCTCGGTATCCTCGACATCGGGACTGTCGAACCGGGCGTGCTTCATTTTCTTTCTGGTTTCCTCCTTGGACGTTCTGTACAGGCTTCTCTTCGTCTCGGCCTCGCGTTGCTCACGCAACTGCGTCTCTTTGTCTTTGGCCGGGTTGGACATGGCTGTTACTTGGTGAGATGAGCCAAATTTTTCAGATAAAGCGCATCAAGATACAGGCTCATTATGGAAAGAAGGGCAGGCCAGGACATGCAAGGGCACAGAATTGGGGGATTCAAGGAGTTCGAAAGGGCCATCAGGCCCTGTTGAACCTGTTATTGGTAGTCTTTTCTCGAATTTCGCCCGTTTTCCCCGATTTTTCACTCCCTCTCTTCTCTACACTCGCCAAATGTACTTATTTAATGCACTATATACAAGCTACTCGTCCTTGGACTCAGCGTCCTTGGGCTCCATGTCCTTCCGACGCTCCTCCAAAGTCAAATACAACACGTTGGAGGCAGTCTCCAACGTTCTGACCAATCCAGCTCCACCCAACACGCTGAGCAAACCAGCCAATTGGCTGTTCAACTGGTCCTTGGTGGGCAAGTCCTTGAACTTGGCGATTTCCGTCACGTCGGTCACCGAGGTCTCCACACGTGCTCCCACCACAAACAACCGGTCCTGGAAGCCCTTGACCACCTTCAACACCTGTGCTACCACAGTGGGATCACTCTTGGGCACGGTGATCAATGCAGTGGGGCCGTGCAACAATGGCTGCAATGGGTGCTGGACGTCCCTGTTCTTCTTGGTGTTCTCGGCCAAGGCAGGGTCCTCCTCGTGTGCCGATCTCAAGTACACGGAGTAGATGTTGTTGGCAATCACATTGTACTGGGCACCGGCCTTCTTCAACTCGAACCGGAGCTTCTTGTTGTCGGCCTTGGGTATGTTGTTGTGATGCATGTATATCACGATCTCGTTGCTGTCATTGAGATACTTGTAGTAGTCCATCAAGAAGGTCTTTCTGGACAACACGGGCTTGGCGGTGGCTCTTCCTTCCAATGTGAATATGGGTGACTTGGCGGGTTCTGTGCTGTATGCAAATTTGGAAATGACAGTTTGGGCAGCTCTGGTGGTCACAGCAGCTCTGGGCAACGCGGCCACTATGCTGCTTCTGAAGCCAGCCACGGTTCTGGACAACATGGTGAAGGTCTTGGGGTTGATGTCGAAGTAGTGTAATTTTTCACTGTGATTGTGGGAGGTGCACTACTTGGTCATGTGACGTTAGTCGCGTGATATGGATGGATTGAACGATGTGGGTATAATTACAAGCTATGGCAGGGGAAGAAATACACTTCGATTGGATATTTCCCCAAGGATACAGATTGATATTGGAGGTGCATGGAGGTACATGGAGGTGCATTCATTTTTTGAGAATTATAATTAATATAATTAATATAATTAACCTCCAAAGCCACAGCTCCACTTGAGGAAGTATATGCCCTGACTCCCATTTAATTTATATCTGTTGACTGGCTATAACTGGCTATAATTACTAGAACCTCCAAACACCATTATTCTAGCAGTCCCGCATATTTAGACTGCAACAGCATCTAGATCAACCTCCTCCCCAGTCATTCACCATTTCCTCTTCGTTACCTCTGGATACTCGGTAACCCCACGACCTCAGGGTAGGCATAAAAATTGAACCCTCTTCTCTATGCCCCCCTAATGCAGACCTGACATTTCAAACAGACACGGACTATGAAGTTTAAAACTAATGGAGTCACTTGTAAAGGACCAACTGGAGGGCTGCCAGAAATCAAAAAAAGAAATGCCAACACCATGGAGGACCCCAAAAATCCTTCGTTGACCACAAAAGACCCCCACCCAATCGGGTTAGTTGAGGTCCAGAAGTTGGAATACGGGACCAGAACGTTACAGAAAAGTATTCGGCTCATTGTCAATGACACGCCCGACGTTTTGGAGCTTGAACGGATCTCTCAAGCCCCATCGACAGAGCCCACAGTTAAATCCGAACTCGAACTGAACAAGTTGCTTCAGTTAGCTTCACAACTCAAGACAATGCACAAGCTTGGCGAGCTCAAGATCTTTGACGAAATCATGGACACCCATGTGCCCATCTCCGACGCCCAGAGAGCCGAGTTGGCCGAGATATCCGAGACCTCAGACGAGAAATACCAAATCGACATCCCCCACCTAACACCTTCCACGCTGGTGCTTTCTCACAACGGGGCCAATAGCGATATGCCTGCATTGCCTGTAATCCGGGATCCACATTTGTATGAAAGGGTCTTCATTCACAAGTCCACCATCAACCTGAAGTCCTACTTGCAGCAAGACGAATTGATCAACCTTCACAACGAACGGTTGGAGTTTTTGGGTGACTCCATTTTGAACAATTTGGCGACGTTGATTATCTACGACAGATTTCCGGGCGCATCTGAAGGCGACTTGACCAAGATCAGATCACACTTGATTGACAACAAGACCTTGAAGGAGTTCTCGTTTGCCTACGGCTTCAACAAAAAGTTGAGGGCCAACATCAACGAGGAAATATTGAAGCTGAGCGACCAAAAGATATACGCCGATATTTTTGAGGCCTATGTCGGAGCCTTGGCTCTCGAAAGAGGGTTGGACTTTGAAGAAATCAAGAACTGGTTGGCCAAGTTATACGAGACCAAGCTCACGGTCTACGACGCTGAGTATGATATTCAACCGCTCAATAAGGACGCAAAGACAGAGTTGTACTCGGTGCTTGGCACGGCCCTGTTCCACCCCACCTACCATGTTATTGCCAAAGGAGATGGCACTAATCAACCATTTGAGATCGAATGCAAAATGGGCGATGATGTGCTAGGTTACGGCACAGCCGGTAACATGAAGGACGCGGGGTTGAGGGCCGCCATGAAGGCATTGAACAATAAACCTATGCTCGAAAAGTATCACAAGTTAAGAATGAGCACTGACAGAAAGGAGTCCGTGAAGGTTTTCAAGAAACCAAGGATTTCCGAAGACGAGAAGTCCCTCGATCCAACTCGCATCCAAGTCAGCAACATTTTCCCTGTCCAAGGAAATGATGATGATCCACTTGATTCGGATGCTAAAAACAGGTTGTACGCTGAAATTGGCAAGAGAATAGGCGAGGTTCCTCAATATGACATTTCTTCGATCAACAACGGCGTAGCTGTTGTTGATTTGAAGATCAAGGGCGTAATTATTGCTACAGCCAGTGACAAATCCAAGAAGAAGGCCATGACCAGGGCTGCCATGGCCTTGTTGAATAACCAACAAGCCTTGGATGAATTGACTAAGTGATGTTTTATTTAGCATATTATTAATTATGAAAAATTAGCGTGCATGTAGCCAGATTAGCTAGATATAGTCAAGGATATGTCAAGAAGGTTTTAAATGTTCAAAAAAAATTAAAAATGGACGAGTCCGGAGTCGAACCGGAGACCTTTCGCATGCTAAGCGAACGCGCTACCAACTACGCCACACGCCCTATTTCTTGACGTTTTAGTTGTTCATATAAACAGGAGTTGAATGAAAGTGGCATTGTAAAAGATGCTTATAGAGTACATATTGCCCTTGAATTGATTCTAAAAACTGCAAATCCACAGTGATTTTTAGCATTGAATTTCTCTCAATTTACTTTGGTGTATTTGAAAAAGTAAAGAAAAATGCAATTTATTTGTAGATACAATAATTCATATCTATTACACCACTGATCCTATTATTTACACCAGTACCAGAAGGCGTCCTAATGCGAACTTACAACTTAATAAAACTAAAATTAAAGCACTTCCCCCATTCCATACACCCCGGCCTAGATCGAATTAATACACAGTTAGTTCGAATAATAATATTCGTATCTCATTCCATTTATTCCCTAAACCAAAATGCACCACCCCCAAAATACCCACCCCAAAATACCCCAGAAAACACCTACCCCCTTTCATCCCATCTCCAACCATATATATGCATATACTCTCTCGTTCAAGCCTTAATACCCTCTCCCCCTCCTCCCTTACTCATCCATCTTTATCCCCACAAGATCGAATGCGCGCACTATACAATTCTTATCGTAACAACCACAGTCAATCAGCAACACACCCGCTTATTCCACGCTCCATCATGGTATCTGGAGATCAAGGAGGACAATCAACCCCTCTCGTATCCGAACATCGGGCCAATTCACATAAAGAGAACAACGGCACCACCCACGACGCCCCTGATGTCAAAGCTTCCGCGTCTGCTTCTACTGCCTCCACAGTCAAACCTCCTGAACACCTCTCGGAATTCTACTCCTTCATGAACAATAAGTCCAATATACCGATGTCACCCACACCCAGCGAGTCGTCCCGCAAATTTGCACCTTCCGACGAGCGCAAACTCCAGAGACAGCCCTCACTCAACACCTTCACGTCCTTCTCTCCTTCGGTGCTGGATCTCTCCAACATCGTGACGTCCAAGGATTTCCAGCACAACATGGCCACCTATCACAAGGTGATTGCCTCGGCGGCAAAGCTCCGGTCCAGCTTGCTCCAGGTCTCTGCTGCTGCCAACGAGTTTGGCCAGACCTTGGAGGATTGCATCAACGAATGCCCCAAAGTCAACCACAACAAGACCGTAACAGACGGCTTGGTCAACGCAGGCGGACTCCAGTTCATGATCGGAAGCAACCAACAGATTCTCAGCAAATTGATCCAGACAAGCTTCGAGGAGCCATTAACTCGGGAATTGGTCAAGCTCCAGGAAGAGTACGACATCAACCACGGTTACTACCAGCAGGAAGTCAAGCGCAAATCCAGCGCGTTGAGGCAGAAGGAGTTGGAGAATTTGAAATTGTCCAAGCAAAGAACCAGAAACCTCAACACCTACAAGACCAACTTGCTCAACTTGACCAATCAGTTGGAAGAAATCGACCGCCTCAAGTACGACTACTACCACGAGATCAACTTGATGATCGAAAAGTTCAACCAGGAACACTTATTAATTCGTACAGGTTCGTTAATTAGAGCCCAATTGGAGATATTCGAAGGAGTAGCGAAAAAGGGCTGGTCTGGTGGTGGACTTGACGAGTTGCTCGAAATATCGCCCGATCTATTCGAATCCAGCTATGAATCCGATGGATCGTTGCATGATGAATTGGCAAATAAGATCGGCTTGGACAAAAGTATCTCTGTTTCGACCTTGAGGCAGGGCTCAGACCAACCGAATCCAAATGGCACACTCGAGAATATTGAAAGGGATTTGGACGGAATAGTCGATGTGAATGATGAGGACGACTACGATGAGGACGAAGTTACTGTGGGTACAGTCAGAGTAAGTACAAGTCGCCCAATTACTCCACGACCGGAACAGAGTATTTCTACACAATCATTTGGAAGCAAGAAAATAACTGAACCGGAAGCAAATCCCGACGAGTCCTTTTCGCTACCTGTTGTCAACACGTCGTCTTTATTGGCGCTGAGACATAAGTCCGATAACGAGAGCACGCCCAGAACAGACAATTCGAATATTTTGGATGACTTGGATGATTGAGCAATATTTGAATTCAACTAATGGAGTTACACTTTCAACAAAATTACTATGAAACCAGAACAGAAAATTGTTATATTTGGATGATTTAGACGATTGAAGAAATTTAATAGAATTTCACTAAACTAAGGAATAGTGGATATGAAGACAGGACTGTTCTTTTCTTGGTGAGAAATAGGTCCGGTTCTTGGCGTGGTATCATTTCTGAAACTCTTCATTGGCTTCAAACCCCATCTTTTGAGCATTTCATGGTCTTCGTCCCACCCGTTGCACATTGTGGTCAACATTTTCTCGCCTGTGAAGATGGCGTTAGCCCCTCCCATAAAGCACAAGAACTGCTCATGCTCCTTCATGGTATATCTACCAGCAGACAATCTAATTATAGACTCGGGCATTATCAACCTGGCAGTTGCAATAGTGCGAAGGACATGGTCTAATTTCAACTTACGGTTGGAGTCCTTAGGAAGAGAGGATATTTCCTTTTCCATGGGAGTGCCTTTGATAGGCACTAGCCTATTTATTGGCAATGACTCTGGATGTTTTTCCATGGTGGCCAAAGTGTGCAAGAACGATACATGGTCTTCGGGAGTTTCTCCCAATCCCAATATACCCCCCGTGCAGGCCTTGATACCTGCAGCCTGGACATTTTTAATAGTTTGTAGCCTATCATCAAATGTACGGGTCGAAATTACTTTGGGATAATGTTCACGGGAAGTGTCGATATTGTGGTTATAAGCAGTGAGCCCAGCATTAGCAAGCTCTTGTGCCTGTTTTTCATCGACCATTCCCAAAGTAACGCACGTTTCCATGCCCAATTCCTCATTAATTCTGGTAACCATTTCCAGGATCTTTTTCAACCCCGACTTTCTTCCTGTCATGTCTCTCCAGGCTGCACCCATGCAGAAACGGGTAGACCCGTTTTCTTTGGCCGTTCTGGCCTTTTCCATCACCTCCTCGACCTTTATCAATTTTTCAGCCTTAACTCCAGTCAGGTACCTTGATGATTGTGCACAATACTTGCAGTCCTCAGTGCAACCACCGGTTTTAATGGATAATAACGTACATAATTGTATTTCTTGGGGATCGTGGAATTTTCTATGGTGGACCTGTGCCTCATGAACTAACTCCATCAACGGAGTTTCATAGATCTCTTTAATTTGGAGCTTTGTCCACGAATTGATGGGAACCAATGCCGTTTTGGCCAAATCAATGGCCTTCAATTTAGACTCCGCTGCCGAATTTGTGGCAATATTGAAATTAATGGAGGAGTCCACTTCAAAGGTGTTCAGGGCAAGACGGAATTGTTCAACACGGAACCAAGATCTGGCTCTAGTAGTGAATAATCTTTTAAAAACAGCCATTGCCATAAACTTGCTCAATTGAATTAAAAGCGAATTACACTACAATTACATTTATGTAGGATCTTAACTCTCCGCACATGGCAGTTAATTACTAGACGAGTCATATGCCATGACTAGTGAATCATGGGAGTCACCTAAAGCGACTCATGAGGTGTGAGTCATCACGTGTGAAACGTCTTGTTAGGGCACCAGCCCTAGCAAGAAGCTGGTCTCGAAAATGTGCCCTCGCGTTGGTTTTCGCACTACCGCACTACGATGACTGAAAATATATTTCACTTCGAAAACGATTTTTTTCTTCATCCACACTAATAGAAATGGCCCCAATCGTATGTATACTAACAACATAGATAAACAGGATCCCTTTGCACGGGTTAGTGAAGAAGAGTTTTATGGTGGGTAGAAGGAATTTTTTTTTTTTTTGGAGAATCAGCAATGAGCTCCTTTTTTGAATGAAGCATTCTAGATACTTATAAAACCTAAACGCAAACCCGTCCCTGGGCTATGCTGTCTTTATCTAGGGTGTACTTTGTACACCTGCCGATAATAGTGCGGTAGGCTAACATGGGAACAGACCTCCAAGAAAGCTAAGGTTGCTAAGAAGTTCGTCGTTGACACCACCGCCCCAGTTGAGAACGGTGTCTTTGACCAAGAAGGTTACGTCAAGTACTTGGTTGAGCACATCAAGGTCGAAGGCATTGTTGGTAACTTGGGTGACGAGATCTCCGTTTCCGCTGAGGGTAACAAGGTCATCGTTGTGTCCAACGCCAAGTTCTCCGGTAAGTACTTGAAGTACTTGACCAAGAGATACTTGAAGAAGAACCAAATCAGAGACTGGATCAGATTCGTCTCTGTCAAGCAAAACCAATACGCCTTGCAATTCTACTCCGTCGCTGACGACGAAGAGGAAGAAGACGAAGAGTAAATTATTTAATTAGTACTACGCTAATAAATAGTTTCTTTTGGTTCGAGTTTATATGGGTTTTAGGTTAATTAATGTATCTGCTTTATAAACAAGACAAGTAGTAGGATGTGGCATGTCACGTAAGGGGGACAATGCTGCGGAAATAACTTATTTCCTGAAGGTACTTCCTTCCTTTGCAGACGCACCGTAGGTATTATTGGACTCGAAGAATAACAACGCGATCTAGAATACCGATGCGGAAAAACTCCAGATAAACAAAACCACATCCACGAACGAGACATTCTCTGTCATGCAACGCGGATGCACCTGTCTACACACGAGCACATGCAATCGACACACACGAAGGGGGCGACCCGAGATTGCGATGGTTACCGGATCATGTAGCAAATACAGTGGAAATTATTGCAAATTATTGCAAATCGCCATAGTGTAGTCCCGGTAAATGCTCCAATAAAAGTACTACGATTGACATGGGAGGAGAAGGCAAAAGAAATAGCAGGAGGTGTACCTGTAGAAAAAGCACGTAAATAGAGTGTGGAAGGAGGGGATGGTGTGGCCAGTAGCTCCAGGGCCTACTGTTACATGTATTATTGGAGTCACTGTTACAGACAATAGTTGCAGTGACTGGTATAATTTACACTGAAGAATGTGGATAGATTCTAGATAATGTCCACGCAAATGGCCATGGCTGCTGGCTGTAGTATGGGAAATGACGTAGAACCTTCTCTGCCGCTTCTTCCGCCGCTGTGTGAACACTGGCCGGTGGTCCGATGGAGCAATCTTCACAATTGACAATTGACAATTGACAATCGACACAGGCCCCAGCGAACAAGAATTAGACGGTCCAGGCTCCACACCAAGCAAGCACCCCACGGAGAGCCAACCTTATTCGTGGGGTCTAGGAATTGCCAGAATCCAGAATGCCAACATTTGCCAGGCATGTGCAAGGAAAAGTGCAGCCTGTACCGAGAGTTAAGCAGAACCTAACCATCAGTACGATGGCTAAATCAGTAACGTAGTGTCCTTAGATTTATTCATGCACCAAGATTCCTATGAGAGATATCCAGTAGCAGTGGAGTTTCTAGTAGTGCTTATTGTAGTGGAGTGTTTAGCAGTGTCTCATATCCATCTATACTGTCTAGTCATGGCCTGGGTTCAAACTGCCCCAGCCACAAGTCACAATCCATGTCACTCTATGGAACAACCAACGAGTCCAATGCGCCACTACTTTGGGACTCTGCTACTCCTGCTGACATGCAACGTTCCAGCATGTGCTTTCGCAGTCTCTTCCAGATTGGCCGGTTTCTTGATGATGATTTGCCCAGCCTGGCTGTTACATCATATGCGGGGTAAGACGCATCCGCTCCGTGCAGTTGCGTTTCTGCGTGTCTCTGTTATGTGACATACGAACCAGCAACGATCGGACATGGAACATGGCACCAATTCCGTGCCCAAAAAGCACCAGAACCAAAACACTCTGGGAGGCTGAAATGACCCAGCACGTCTATATGGAGGCGGTGGTGCAGACGGTGCATTGGTGTGGTGACGGTGGCGGACGTCCATGTAGACGACAGGACCCTTTGAGACACAAGGCCCGAAACACCACGCTTTGTACCGCGTATTTCAAGTGACGGTATAGTCAGTGCTGCGTCAGCCTTGGTAGTAGAGTCGGGAAAATTTGCATTGTGGGGTAGGGCCGGGGTAATGTTTGTGACGCAGCGAACGGTGGATCAGAAAATAAGGCCCGAGCAATGCAATGCAAGGCAATGCACCACAGACACATGGAGATACCGCCTCCAGGTCATGCATACATACATACATACAAACATACATACTGTCACTCCAGTACGACTACGAACTGTCTACGGTACCTACGGTAGCCAACGGCCTGGCCGGTAGTAAGAACGTTACGTAGTATTATGAAACGGGCAAACCGTGAGAAATGAGCGGCCTGCACGCAGGACGCGGCCGCATGACATGCTAAACACCATGATGCGGAGAAGGAAGGAACTGAAATGGGATGAACGGCGCTCGGACAGCCTCCGGAGGTTGGCAATTGGCTTGCAGATGCAAAGGCCACCACAGGACGGACCCTGGTCCAGCAAACGGGGTCACGGGGCGACTGGCGGCCGTGAGGCAATAGGACATTAGGATTGGAATTATGGGGCATGATGGCAGATGAGGACTCTGACTCTAGTGCGACTCTAGTTGATGTTGTTGTACATCTTGTGGCGGACCGAAGATATCAAGATGTTGTAGTTGTGCATGAAGTTGTTGGAGAACGTCACCACCAACTCGCTGAAGATCAACACCATCATGGAGATGTTGATGATGTAGTAGATCAAGGTGTCGAGGGCCAAGTAGATGTGCTCGAACGAGAACGTCACCATGGAGAGCATGGCCGCGATGAGGGAGTGGACAGATTCTAAGAGCTTCATGGATGCAGACGGAGGGAGGGGGAGCTAATGCAGTAGAATGTGGATGGACCAGGAACCATGACAGCAGAGGGTTCAGGCTGGTTTTATACGGAATCCAGCATGATGGGCGCGGTTTTGTGGTGCGTGCGCTTGTGTGCAGGACCGGTCGGAGGTCGGGTTCGACGCCGCAGCTTGCAGCGTCATGAACCTGTAGATAGACGTGCGCACCTGGGCGCCTCCCATCCCAAAAGGGCATTATGCATGGTCCGGATTAGGCACGAGGGGCACAGGCGGGACTGTTTTCGGAGACCAAAGGGGCAGCTTCCGCACACCTGCGCAACTCGTTCTAGAACCCCGCAACTTGCAGGTGGGGGACACCGGCGCTACCCCCCATCGGCACCCTTGACGCCATTGGCTGTTCGGTGCAGAAGCGACCCCCTCCACTTGCCCCTCTCTTGGCCCCTCTTCTGCCCTGTTCCATCTGACTATTTCTGGTTCCAGTTACATTTGCACCTCAGGGCAATCTACCACCTTCCGTTTGCATGTGCTCTCAATGCTACGTCGCTGTCAACGGTTGCAACCACCCACGCTCGTGTCCTGCACAGGGCCGGTGCCCGTGGCACCCTCTTGCCACCAAGTCTCGGCCACTGGCCCACCAACTGGGCCAAAAGGGCCAAAACCAGAACAAAAGCCTGGACCCAAGCCTGGGCCACTACATTGGACAAAAATGGGCCAAGCCTGCAGCCAGAAAAGCCTGAGAACTGCGTGAAACAAAGCCCAAGTGGACTGGTGGCTCTCGTACCCACAAGCGTGGTCTACTTCCTCAGCCCTCATCCACGACAATATGGTAGCAGGCTGGTGTTTGTTTGTTTGCATTTCCCCCAGCTCCAGAGGGTTGGTGCAATTTAGCCGGGCCACGGGTCCTGGAATGGGCCCTGTGTAGAACAGGGTGCATACATGGTGGAGCAAGTTGGCGATGGTGCACCAATCGGAAAGACCACAGAGTGTATTGGGAAGTGTAATGAGCCAGACGCACCTAGGATTACACTGGGGACTGTCTGCAGGATATACCTGGGCTAATTAGGCAGATTATAGTTTGAGGTGCGTCGGGCTACGCTGACAGTTGCGAATTAAGGTGTGCGCTTGTAATTGCATAGTTGCCTCGATTATCATTCATTATCAAGGGCAGAAGTGCCGGCCTCTGCCCGGACCTCGGTCTGGTGCCCCAGACACCGCAAGAGGGGCGGTGTTTGCCTCATGGGCCCTGCGGCGTAATATTGCCAGGGTGCAGCTCTCGGGATTGGGGGCCTTGGTGCTAGGGCAGACTTTTCAGGCACACCACAACGGGCCTCATCTCATGCCCAATGTTCCGAAAGCAGCCAATGCAAATCCGAACTTCATTACTCTCACTTGGCCCTCGGTCCGCGGTCTCGTCTACACCGCCACAAGTTCCTGACGCCTTTTCACGCTTCACCAGCTGTTGACCGCGACCTAGACTCTTTTGAGCCGGCATATCTAGCCGGATTCAGGCACCTCCAGAGCATCTAGCCGGACAACTGGACATCAGCAGCGGGGAGCATGTTTCAAACAACAGCAATACAGTGGGAGTTCTACGCTAGCCGGAAATCTGGAGTCGTTAAATGTAGCATTTCATGAAGTCGGGCAATTGATATCCAGGACGGTTAGCCTGTTCATCTACATTCAGGGCAATTAGCCGGGTCCAAGACAGACGGCAGATGTAGCGGGGAAGCCATCACAGTAGATACAGAAGACATCAGGTCAGTAGCCGGGATTTCTAGCCGGATACCATATTTCACACTATTTCACCCACCAGTCGCGATTACCTTTAGGGACAGATAGCCGGGAAAGTAGGCGGCCCAATAGCCCTAATCGGCACTCGTCCACCTCGTCGGCACTAGAACGGTAGTCGGCACTTATTAGTTTGTCGGCACTTATTAGTTAGTCAGCACATATTGGTTAGTCGGCACATATTGGTTAGTCGGCACCCTGTCGGTCATTTTCTAATTTCTGTCTATTGAGTGCAGCCGCACGAAACGGTCCTATCAAAAGCCGACCTTCGCTGTGACGTTGTCCACATTCCGCTCTCCTGCAGCAGTACTTTTCAACGGCCCCGATTGTTCCGCGTGCTTCTCGTAGTAGGGCCAGGATAGGGCAAAATACGGGTCTTGATTGGGTAAATATCAGTAATTATCGCACTAATAATCCAAGGAATACACGTTGTATGAATCCACAGAATGCATTTTGTACGAATCCACGGGCGTAACTATCCGCAGGCCGGCTTGTGGGTGCACACACTTCGGAAGCAATCCTCTGGCTGGATGTGTTTGATTTCTTTTCGCAATTAATCGTTAGTAACCCTTGACTCACCTCGACACCACTTCTTGATTGACCAGTACAATCTGGTCCTGCACTTTTCGCAATGGGCCATCAGTAGGCCCAAAGTGTACCGCAACTCCAGTGGCTTTAACTCTAAGTTAATTTCTACACTGTGCTGCCTTCCCTTCGCCCTAATTGTAGCAGGCGATTACTATGAACGTGATTATTAAAGTAGTGCGACACTACGTAATTTAGGATGAGAATTTAGAGTGTGAATATTGTAACTAAGTGAGTTATGAGATGTATGAGGTAGTGTGAATATTGTGACTAAGCGAATTGTGAGGTGTATGTAGGGTGAATATTGTAACTAAGTGAGTTATGAGGTGTATGAAGTAGGGTGAATATTGTGACTAAGCGAATTGTGAGGTGTATGAGGTAGTGTGAATATTAGGGTGAATAGTATGTAGGGATATTCTATAAAGGGAATTATGTGGTAGTGTACATGCTGTGAAGTGTTAATTAATGACATCTTAGTGTGCATACTACCTTGATTCTATGAGTATGAAGTCAATTCATCAGGTAGTGTGTTATGGATATTAATATTACCATAATTACTCTACGCACTTCTGCCTGAAATTTCCAGGCTAGACTTACATGTTGGTTCAGCTGGGGTAGAAATTGTACAATTAAGGCACCAGCGCCAATATGGCCCCTTTGGGGTACCATCTGGCCCCTTGAGTGGAGGAACATCTGAATGTGAAATTTCTCCATCCAATCGTTTCTATATGCTGTAGTTTATTGCCTGCGTTTGGCGATTGCTGGGTTATGCTTACTTGGCCAATTCCGACTTGACCCATCCTTCCAATCCTCCCTTGACAATAATATCCTGCAAATTGGTGCCCAATTCGCCCACCTTTTGTTGCAAAATGAGGTTTCCTTCGGAATCGGCAACGAGAACTTGGGCCTTGGTCACGTCCCACTTCAAGAACCAGCCGGTACGGATGGTCAACTCAGTGGAGTCCAGGTACTTTTCTCTCAACTTGTTGATCAAGTCGGGGATTTCGAGTGTCAACAAGGCGTTGTTGATGGAGTTTCTGGAGAAAATGTTACCGAACGATCCAGCGACCACCAACTTCATGCCTCTGGCCAAAATACAGGTTGCGGCCTGTTCTCTGGAAGAGCCAGTGCCGAAGTTGAAGCCAGAGATGATGATGTCGCCAGGCTGGGTCTTAGAGTGGAATTCGCCGTCATAGTTCTCCATACACACCTCGGCCATCTTGGCCTTGCTGACGTCGTCTTGGTAAGTGTACTTTCCGGGGTAGATACCGTCGGTGTTGATGTTGTCGGCATTGCAGAGAATCAACTCGCCCTCAATGGATTTGGGGAAACCCTCCAACACTTCAACGCCGCCTTCATTGCCTTCTTCGGCCTCAACTGGGACTTCTTGCGTAGGAATAGTCAAAGACTTGACAATTTCTGGGTTGGTAGGAACTGGCTTGCCCTGCAATTCTTCGGGACCGCCGATTTTGCCCAACACAGCAGAAGCAGCAACAACTTCGGGAGAAGCCAAGTATGCCAAGGCATCCTTGGAACCCATTCTGCCCTTGAAATTACGGTTGGTGGCAGAAATACCCACCTCCCCATCGTTCAACAAACCGGCACCCAAACCGATACATGGACCACAGCCAGCAGGCAAGGGAATAGCACCAGCATCGATAATGTCTTGCCAGGCACCAATGGCCTCGGCGTCCTTTTGAACATTTGAAGAAGCAGCAGCAACGTAGAACTCGACACCTTCCGCCACCTTGTGGCCTCTGATGATGTCGGCAGCAGCCTTGATGTCACTTAATCTGGAGTTTGTGCACGAAACAAGGTAGGCCTTGTTGATGGCAATGTTCTGGCTTGACAACTCGTGCAACGAGGTCGACACCTTGACGGAGTTGGGGCCAGAAACGTATGGAGACAACGACGACAAGTCGACCACCAAGTGCTTGGCGTACACGGCATCGGCGTCAGACTGGACCCTATTGCTGGCCAAGGCCGCCACGGTGTCCTTGTTGACTCTGGCGTGGGGCTGGGGCAATTTTTCAAGTCTTTGTTGGTAGAAGTCAAGTAGCACGTCGTCCACGGGGAACAATCCCGAAAGAGCACCCCATTCGGTGGTCATGTTGGCGATGGTCAATCTGTAGTCCACAGACAACTTGCTGACCCCCTCTCCGGTGAACTCGATGGCGTGGTTTAACACCTCGTCGTTGTTGAAGATTCCACAGAGGGCCACAATCACATCCTTACCAGTGACACCTTGGGGAAGCTCGTTGATCAACTCGACTTTGGCCACCGGAGGGATCTGCCACCAGGTCTGGCCAGTGGCCCAGATAGAAGCGGCATCTGTTCTGACAATAGGGGTGCCCAAGGAGCCCACACCTCCGTAGGTGTTGGAGTGGGAGTCCGAGGCCACTGTCAAGTTCAACGGAAAGGCATAGCCCTCCTCGATCATGATCTGGTGGCCAATACCCCTTCCAGCAGGGTAGAAGTCGATGCCGTGTTCTGCTGCAAAACGCTCGATATTGGCGTATTTCTCCAAGTTCTTGTCGGACTTGTTCTGCACGTCGTGGTCCAAAGTGCACACGATCTGCCTGTTGTCCTTGACTTGTGTGGCACCCAAGCCCATGAACTTGGTAGCCACTGGCCACGAGTTGTCGTGCGACATACAATGGGCCGGTTTGATCGTCACGTAGTCGCCACTATAGACCTGTTTGCCCTGACTCAAGCCGATGGAGTACTTCTGGACAATCTTTTCAGTGAGGTTCTGGCCTCTGCTTAGCGAGGCGGTGGAGGCCAAGCCTCTTGTGGAGAGTCGAAGCAACCTAGTCATAGTGGAGGAAGATCGAGAGGGAAGAAGAAAGTGCAAGAAGTGAATAAAGTGAATTTGGAGCCAGTGAAAAGTGAGATGGCATTGGCGGCTACTTCTCCAGATTCTGCATGTAGTGATGAGTCAGACGCACCAGAGTGCGTTGCATTGGTCAGATCGGTGCACGTGATACATATAAGGGAACAGAGGAGGACAGATGTAAAGAGAGGCAGATTGGGTAGATGGAGTGGAGCTTGGATCTTAATGGTTGTTATTGGTTGGTTGACTTTTATGTATTTGTGGGCTCGTTTGAGGGTTCTTGGGAAATTTAGATTAGGCTGTAGATATGAAGTGAGATAATTTCCTGAATTTGAAACTTTTCAATTATTTTGTATTTCTTGGTAAAAATTAGAACATGGCCCGTAATACTAGTTCAGATTATAGAAATACATGGAAAATATTGGCCTGACTATCTCTCTATGCTTTCCGAAAGCCGTGGAAGTTGCAGATATGGAAAGTTCCAGGTCACGTGACAATCTCGAATTGGAGCTAGCCAAACAACCCGTCGATTGGAGTCGTAATTTTTACTTCTGGTAGAAAGGCAAGAGTTCTAGGACCACTCTGAAGGTATCCGCATACCTTGCCGACACCGCTAAGACCAGAACGGCGCCCATAGGTGAAAAGTCACGTGACAGATCCACCACCTCTCCAGAAGCCCAAGAAACCATTACTACGACGGCTAGCTAGCAACTCAACGTTTCTGAACGGTTGCTTCCCCATTCTCCGCTATTCTCCACCATAGTTTACCCCTAAATGCCCAGAAAGCCAGATCGGGCCCTCTGTTCCAGCTCACCACTTCAACACAATCAGCTATACCAACCTCATCCCTCACGTGAGCTAATCCCACTTCTCCAACCATGCTAGTCCTCTTGGCCGTGGCCATTGCCTCGTCCTACGTGTTCAGCATCTACTTCAAGCAGCCCGAGGCGCTCCGGCTCCAGGACCGGAACGAGCCGGACGTGATCCGGCATCGTTTTAGGCGCATCTCCATCCTCTGTGTCGTGTGGGTCATCATGGTGCCTCTAGTGATACAGGCCCATGACGGCACGCCATGGCGGGAGACAGCGAGGCAATTGGGCCTTTTCCCTGGTCTCGGAACTCGCCAGTGGTCCGAGGACCTCGTGAACGTCGCCAGAAGTGCCGGGCTCATCGGTACACTCTACGGTGCTACTGTCATGGACTACCTTCTCTCGTCCCCACAATTGGCCGACGATTTGTGCGAAGGAGTGGCCACACTCCAGGGCTTCCGGGACCACATTTTTGCACCAATGACGGAGGAGTTGATCTACCGCAGTCTTGTGCTCACGGTGTTGGCCCATCACAGGCCGCAGGCCACGTCGTCGTCGCTAGCGTGGACGTCGCTATTGTTCGGTATCGCGCACCTCCATCACGCAACGATCCTTGTGCGCACCACCAAGGTCCCAGTGTCCATGGTGGTAGCCAACGCGGCGTTCCAGACAGTGTACACCACGGTGTTTGGATTGGTGGCCATCCGTCTCTTCCTAAGAGATGCCACCGTCTGGAGTCCGGGCGTAGTGCATTCCATCTGCAATGCTATTCTGTTTCCTCCAGTGCGGGTGGAGGGTCTGGCAGCGTACCAGGCAGCGTACTACGTGGTGACAGTCGCGGGGGCGACGGCATTCTACCGGTGGATCTAAAGGACAATAGAGACCGTAAGAAGAGGAGACTATGAGTACTATAAGTAGAGGACTATGATAAGAGTGGGTAACGATTAGAAATATCTATATTAATACTATTGGTATTATACTATTCATTCTTTAGTCCCTTTTCTCGTCCTGTCCATTTTCTCGTCCTGTCCATTTTCTCGTACGCTCGTACAAAATCTGTCACTGCCGCATCTGCACCTTCCCCTGCTCGCTACTCCCTCCCTACATCTGCCACAACTCGCCATTCCGTAGAGTCATTCACTTATACATCTATTCATTCATATTAACCTTATTAATCATATTAATCTTCTCATTAATCTCCATTTCTCCTGCCTAGTGCCGCCTCGCTAGCTGTTCCTGCGGCCCATTGCTCCCGTTCCATGTGGTTTGCGTCTCTGTTCAAATAGACGAGTTTTCTCCTGCTTCGCACTAGCCGAGTCCACCATATATGACAGACACAGACAGGAGGAGAAGAACACTGTAAGCAGTATAAGCAGGAACTTCCAACGTGTACACCCACCCAATATGCACCCCGTAACACGCATACCCCCCGTCTTTACCCTTACTCTATTCACTTCCCTTCCCTCTTTCTCTCTTTCCCTCCCCCTCTTGTTCCATTCTTCTGGCCCCTTTTCTTGGTCCTCTATTTACTCTCCACACGACTCGCGTGTTGCTTCGATCTATTCTTCACCACAATCGTGCTGATTTGTTCTTGTTATTTGCACAGTTTGCAACGGGAGCTCCGGTCTGTCTTTCCTTGATCCGTGTTCTGTTCCACCTCGCCCCCCGCGTTCCCATTGCATCCCCTTTGCCTTCCCTCTGGCCACCTGTCCCTGTTGCTGGTCTGTGTTTTGACGCCATTACTCCAGTTGACAGCGCCAGTCTGTTCTGATCTCGAGCCGTGATCCAAGATCCCCCACTGCAACAGCTACATACCCACCTCCAGATCCATAGCGAAGAGCTCCATTAGCTTCACTTCCACTAATCCTTCACCCCTACTGCCTACTAGCTCTACCCTACTGTCTGTCCAGACTATACTTGTGCGCACCCGCCACTACCCCAGAATCCTCCCCAGCCCCCAGCCTTAGACCCCTCGAGGCCCCCGACGCCCCGTCTCCCCCCGCCAACCCGTGCTCCTCCCGTTTCCGCCGCCATCCCCCCTTGATGTGCCCCCGTGACGTCCTGCCTCCTCCATTTCACCATGTCCCACAACACTACTAACTATGAGTCCGCCGTCCAGGACATCGAGCAGGAGAAGAAAATGGTGGCCGCGTTGAAGCGGTTGTCCATCGGCAACATGATGAGCTACGACCCCGACTTGCCCATGGAGAACGTCGACCAGCAGATGCGCTACCACCAAGCGTTGGACGACGCCTCGCCGCCCATGGCCTCCGCCGCCCACGCCGGCTCTGCCGCCAGCACCACTGGCGGTGCCGGTCCCCGCCGCCGCTCGTCGTTGTCGCGAAAGCTGTCGCTCAAGAAGGAGTTCAACAGCGAGGACAACAGCAACGAGTCGGACGAGTTCTTCGATGCCGAGGACAACGACCACATCTTCGACAGCTCCAACAACCTCCTTTGGGTGCCCGCCAACTTGCACCCCGAAGTCAACCCTGACAAGTTCAAGATGCACGTCAAGTCCGCCGTGGAGGAGATCATGGAGCGCAAGCTCAGCCGCAGAAGCTCCTTGTCGCGCAAGTCCTCGCTCTCCTCCTCGTCCGCCTTGGACGAGCAATCCGACTCCACCATCCCGGCGTTGGACGTAGACAAAAAAGAGCCCGAGTCCAAGCGCGAGTCCTTCCACCAGCAGAGCATCAATCCCTCCAACCGCTTCAGCAACCCGTCCTTGCGCGACTTGTCCCACGAATTGGAGAAGCTCTCCAAGCTCGCGGGAATGGACGCCAACGACGCCGTTACATTGGCCAGAACTTTGTCCACCTCGTCGTTGGGCTACACCGACGTCGAGCGCCTCGCCATGGACGAATTGAGCGCATCACCCCACACATCCCCACTGCATTCCCCTAGAAGAAACAAGAGCACTCGCAGCAGCGTCGACCTCGAGACCTCCGATGACGAGACCGAAATCGATCCCGACTCGCCCACCAACAACCGCAAGCACGATACCCAGGACACGCCCATGTCCTCCACCTTGAATATCCAGAGAAGATTGCAACAGCAGTTCTTTCCCACGCTGTCGGAGCAAGATGCCCATCAATACTTCGCCCGCCAGGAGCGTTCGGGCCCGGACTTTTCGCTAAAGCGGAGCAGACGACCCGACTACCGAAAACCCGCCGGCTCCCTCGTCCCAACCTTGTCTTCCGGCTCCAACTTGCAACAGACCAAGCACGGAAAGCTAGCAGAGTTGAGAAATAACTTGAATGCCAGTTTTGGCAATGAAGTTATCGGACAAAAAGATGGCTATAGCACCAAGTCATCGACCACGCATAAGAGTTATGACAAAAAGAGTTCTCGTGATTCACAACTCCTTTTCAGTTACAGAAACCCCAACGATCCTCCTCCAAATAAGGTCAGCGAAAGACCTGTTGAACGCCAGCCCGAGAGACCAGTCGAGTCTAGGCCAGTTGAAAGACATCAGGAGAGACCGGAGAGGTCAAAACAACATGTTTCCCATGACACAGGCTCCCCATATCCCGCATCAGCTACCTCACACACATTAGAGCAACAATTGAACCCCAAGTTAAATAATCAAAACTTCACGGCCAAGAGAATCTCCAGAATCAAGTCGCTTCAAACTGGCATTGATCCAGAGAAAGCTCGTCCACGTCAAGCACCTCCAACTCAACCATACCCAAGTAACGACTATTATTCGTCAAGTAGTTCGAAACATAGAAGTCAACAGCCTCAGCCTGATCAACAACAACTGCATCCTCCTAAGCATTCTCATCATTCCCAGCACGAACAACGTCGTCATCATCACAGATCTTCAGAAAGAGCCCCTGGTGCCATGGACACGTCTCATGAAGAAAAGCGTGCTAGGCGCCATCACCGTAGTCACAAAAAGGGAACAGGTCATCAACAGAAGTTATATCAGCCATATGTCTCCACTCCTTCGATGAATGAGAAGTCTCAACAATTGAACCAAAATTTGGACTTGCTTAGATCAGAAATCAATGAGTTCAAGGAAAGCTTGAATAAAACTGAACCAAATCCAATTCCTAATGCAATGAGGGACACTTATAACAAGAATAAGCCCATGAATGGAGCTAGAGCCCAAACACCCCCCGGAGCTGAACCAAATCAAGATTTTAGTTTTGAACTTAGTTATCAAGATTTGAGCTATGAAGATACATTGGGAATTGAAAGGGAAGCTTTGAATGAACTTGGTAAGAATAAGGCCTCGAAGTCCAACATACTTGATTCCCAAAATGAAGCGTTGAACGAAATTGAAAGAAATCTTCAAATGGACGAGCAGCAAAATGTACAACATCCATCTCGCGAAGGACAGCAACAATGGTCTCAACAATCTCGCGGTTATGGACAACAATTACCTTCTCAGCAAAGGGAAATTCACCCAGAATATAGAGACAACATTGATCAAAGAGATGCCTACAAGTATGCTTCTCATCAAGAAAGCAGACATCGTCAGGATATAAGCACAAAGCAAGACCCACACCCTGAGCACAAAGCATCGCGCCCAGACCACAGGGAAATGCGTTCTGATTATAGAGATGTTCGCTCAGAAGCAAACGACAAGCATCTTGGAGGCAGAGAAAGCCAAAAACAAAGATACCCAATTCAAAGTAATCATATTTCAAGGAGTCAAAAGGAATTGCAAAATACTCAGAATATTCTTGAAGGACAGAATGATAGGCAAAGCGCAAAGCCTCATCTACAATCACCTCCCAAGAGTTACAGACACCAAACTCCTAGTCCTGAATTTCAAGATGAACCTCAATTTAACGATCAACGTCAACAAAGGGTACCAAATGCTCGTGATAAAGGTGAATCACCATACCCCTCACCTAATATTCCAGATCCTCATGGGCCACATGCCAGACAAAAGCAGTTTGAAGAGAAACTTCATCAATATGAAGTCGCCGAGGATGTAGTGAATAATGAAGTGACAGAGCACGAGGAAGTGCCTAATAATGAAGTTCCTGAGTCCCAGAAATTCGATAGTGATAATGTTTTCAATCAAAAGAAATCAATGGAAAGTCAGAAAAGTTTGCCTGTTTCAAAACAGTCCATTGATAATGCATTCCCACCCATTTCGGAAACCGACACCTCGGACGATTCTAGTATGGAAACATCTCCAACAAAATCCAGAAGCAAGAAATCATTCGGAATATTACAAAACAATTCTGCACTTTCCTTGGAGTCTGGACCTAACAAGAGTCCAACCAAGAAGTTGAAGAAGAAGAAGTCATGGCCATGGTTGAAAGAAAGATCTGTAAGTCTCTCTTCATCAGACACGATTAACTTACCCACAGTGGATGAATCTCCATCATCTTCCAGATCCGTTTCTACTCCCGAAATGCTTATGAGACAAGAGGACGAGGAATCAAAGAATAAGACAAAGGGAGCAGTAGAAGGCAAGGAGAACATGATAACTAAGTTATTCAAAAAGAAGAAGGCAACTACCCAAGGTCCAAATGAGCCTGTCCAAAGCGTTGAATCCAAAGATTTTGGAGTAACGGTGGATTACGAGTCTGACAGCGAGTCTAAGAAGGGACGCAAAATGCATTCTGGCCTCTTCAAGAAGAAGAGCAAAGCCAAGCTCTTGGAAAAGGATCCCAGAGACAATGAACTCGAAGATATGGCCTCTCAAGTTTCACAGATTAGTAAACGCATAAGTGAAGACACCTTGGTACAAACCAATGAAAGTGAGGTAACGAAGACTCAAACTGTCAGTGCAGGCAAGCAAGAGACCCTTGCTTCTCCAATTGAGGATATAACCATGAGTGAAGCCATGGGTAAGCAGGAGAAGAAGAGCAAGATGTCCAAGTTCCGCAGAAGATCCAATGATGTTAAGGAGAAGGAGAAGGAAAAGGAAGCCAAGAAGCAAAAGGAAGTCAAAGCCGAGCCCGAACCCGAGGCCGAGACAGACGATAAGCCTAAAACTACTCAAGATGTTCAAGAGAAGTTGAAGAAATCGATCAAGAGAACATCTAGAGCCAACCAGCCTATTGTTTTTACCGATTCAGCATTTGGATTCCCATTACCTCCACCTTCACAGTCCACCTTGGTCATGTTGGACTACAGATTTCCTGTGCATGTGGAGAGGGCCATTTATCGGTTGTCCCACTTGAAGCTAGCCAACCCCAAGAGGTCGCTTCGCGAGCAAGTTCTTTTGTCCAATTTCATGTATGCCTACCTTAACTTGGTGGATCATACCTTGCATCTCGAGCAGCAATTGTCGAACGACGCTTCGCAGGAAGAATTTGAAAACGATGGCAACAAAGACATTGCATTCGGATCTGACGAGCACATGATTGCCGAAGAGGACAACATTGACGAGATCGACGATAGCGAGCTTGGACCAAATGGCGAGGCCATTCCAATTGACTTGGACATTGCGGACCTCGAAAACGGGAACCAAGGCATTGAGGTGTGATCTGCATTAAAAAACCCGAAGAAAAATCCACCGACATTGACAGAATTTGCGAGGAGAGGTTTCATTTAGAGCCCAGATTATCTAGAACGATGGACCATACAAATCCGTCCCATCCGCTGTGCATAAAACTATATTAGTTCTTCTTGCAAGAATTAGAAAATCCAAAACAGGGAGACGGAGCGAGCGCCCGCATACCGATCCCGCCAGCAATACGGAAGCCGTTATCAGCTCCAGAAGGATCCGTGCCATCGTTTATAGCCGTATAGCACGCAATCTACATAATCACAGATAGAGCGAATGCGAAAATGTACCAACTGCAAAAAGCGTGTCTTCTTATCACGACAATTCAGTCAATGCCTACAAAAATTATAACAATACCAATAATCCTGCCATAATATCTCTCGCCTATCACCATTTGACCCTCTACTGTTTCACCCAACTTCCTGAATCTCACCATTTCACCCTCCTCTGTACTTTTTCCCCTATCTCATCTTATTCTCGTATCCATACGTTTCATCGCATCACATGACTTTTTCACCACCGCGTCACAACTCCAATTACACCCCGACGTTCTCGACCACCACAAAGGCCACCACCTTCGGACCCCGCTCATTGCACCCCTCATATCCACCGCCTTCGACCTGTCACTTCAACGGCACTTCCACGCCACCGCAAGCCGGAAATCCGCCACCCACTCCAGATCACGTGACCAACCATAAACACGCTCTACTGTCAGGCCACAAGCGCTGTCTCCTATATATTTATAAATACACCGTCTTTTCTGGTTTTGCAACCCACTCGACCACACCATGGGTAAATCTTTGCCGCTTCTCTCTGCTGCCGCCATCGCAACACACAACAACCCCAAGGACTGCTGGGTCACCGTCTACAACCGTAAGGTGTACGATGTCACTGGCTTCTTGGAAGAGCACCCAGGAGGAGCCGACATCGTGCTTCCCTATGCTGGAAAAGACGTGACGGAAATCATGGCCGACATCGCCTCGCACGAACACTCGGAGTCGGCCTACGAGATGTTGGACGACGGCATGTTGGTGGGCTACTTGGCCACTCCCGAAGAGGAAAAGGAATTGTTGAACAACAGAAACAGAACCGAGGTGGAGGTCAGGTTGAACGAGCCCAGCGACATCGACTTGTACGAGTTCCACGACCAGGTGCCCGCCGAGAAAGTGCTCTCGATCCAGACGGACTTTGCCGAGGACGCCAAAAAGCACAAGTTCCTCGACTTGAGCAAGCCGCTCCTCTTGCAGGTGTTGTTTGGCGGCTTTTCCAAGGACTTCTACTTGGACCAGGTCCACCGCCCCCGCCACTACGGCAAGGGCTCGGCGCCCTTGTTCGGCAACTTTTTGGAGCCGCTTTCGTTGACGCCTTGGTGGGTGGTTCCCACCATCTGGCTTCCCTGCAACTTTGCCATTTTCTACGTGGGCTGGGCCAACCAGAACAAGATCATCGCCCTCAGCTTCTGGGCCTTGGGCCTCTTCATCTGGACCTTTGTCGAGTACTGCTTGCACCGCTTCATCTTCCACTTGGACGGCTACTTGCCCGACCATCCCTTGGCCTTGACCATGCACTTCTTGTTGCACGGCATCCACCACTACTTGCCCATGGACACCAAGCGCTTGGTGTTGCCCCCCGTGTTGTTCCTCTTCTTGGCCTACCCCTTCTACCGCTTGGTTTTCGGCATCTTCCCCTTCTACATGGCGTGCTCCGGCTTCGCCGGAGGCACTCTCGGCTACATCATGTACGACGTGACCCACTACGTGTTGCACCACACCAAGTTGCCCCAGTTCATGCAGGAGTTGAAGAAGTACCACTTGGAGCACCACTACAAGAACTACGAGATGGGTTTCGGCGTGACCAGTCGTTTCTGGGACGTGATCTTCAACACCGAGATCACCAGCACTTTCGAGAAGAGAAAGTAGGAGATAATAGAGGGGTATCGGATACGGGTTTACATTTTATGGTGTATATAATTGATATTTGTTCGGATCGGCCTAATACCACAGCCAGATCGATATGCATGTTTAATATAATTGGCTCTATGAAACTAGTAGAATTAATGAGGTGGAGGATGAAAATGGTGAGATAATGAAAATGA
Organism: Suhomyces panamericanus; assembly: GCA_030582475.1. Lineage (NCBI taxonomy): Eukaryota > Fungi > Ascomycota > Pichiomycetes > Serinales > Debaryomycetaceae > Suhomyces > Suhomyces panamericanus. The sequence goes on from JAKTXI010000030.1 coordinate 133,822, forward strand.
GATGAAATATGGTGAGATGATGAATGTGTTATGATGAGATGAAAAATGGTGACCTAACTCGTAGATTGAGAGGTGCGTAGTCAGGATTGTAGATGATGAGGTTGTTTAAAGAGCAGGATCTTAGAATAGAGCTTCTAGCACTTCCAGCTGAGTATAGACCTGCTTTCTGAATAATAGTCCTAGAAGAGGTTCTTTCTTCTAATTAAATGTCCCAGTTGAGTCACTTCTAATTAAATTTCCCAGTTTCTTCTAATTAATTGTCCCTGTTGAGGCCTTTCTGATTAATTGTCCCTGTCGAGTTTCTTCTAATTAATTGGTCTAGTCCAACACTTCCTCTAATTAATCCTAGTAGAGAATTGTCTCTAGTTGACCTTTAGAACTTCATTTTAGTTGAACACTTGTCGGTAGGCCTTACCATCTAGATGCTTGCGGCCCTCCTCATACACACACTCTTTGGCCACATCCAAGTCTCCCATTAATACAATGTTTCTGTTCTGTTTCCGCTTCAGTGCAAATCTTCCCCACGACATGTCGTTCATCTTCTTCTGGGCCCGGAGTCTGCCCATGTAGATGGTGCGGAAGTCGTGGTTTTCCTTCTGCTTCTGCTGGGCCTTTTCAACGATTTTCTCGATGGACCGGTGCCGTGGTATTCTGTGTAGATATTGGACCACGTCAAAGAGGTCGTTTTCAATGATTCCGTCGGTGTCTCTCAAAATAGGCCTAACCCTCTCGGCATTCTCGTCCTCCTCCTCGAACTCGTACTTGTAAACCACATTTTCAAACATCTGTTCACAGGTATTGTAGAGGTCGACGTATCGATGAGGATCGTAGTTGGTGTACGGTGATTCCACGGCATCGAGTCCCGAAAGGAGCATCTGTTGCCATCCTATTCTTCCTCGGCTTATTCTGGGCTCGTTCCGGAACATCAGCTTCGAGGCAATCGAGTTGAACACCTGGTCCACCTTGAAGGCCAAGTCCTTACTGCACCTGAGGATTTCGTCGGAATCGTCCACGATTTCGAGCGTTTCACGCAATGGATCCTTCTGCTGCATCTCCTTGAGCCGCTCCTTCATCTTCTTCTTGATCAAGCTGCCCAATTCGTTCACCAAGTCGGCCTTACTGTTGGAGACTGGCTGGAGATAATGCACTAAGGGGATGGCATTCGAGGCGGTGTCTTCCTCGGGGTTGCCCTCGCCGGCACTGGAGTCACTGTCCAGATCGGCCTCTGTGTCTTCTGAGCCAGAACTGCTGCTGTCGTGGTCAATGGAATTTTCTTCAATTGATTCAGTTGATAAAGAATGAATAGTTTTGGCAGATTGGATATTTGCCGTAGCAGAGGCTGGATTAATCAAAAGATTGGGATCTGGGGTGCCTGTTGTTTTGTTGAAAATGGGGTCTATGCTGGGGTTATCTTGGTTTACCTGCCTTTCGGGTGATTGAAGGTGCGATTCTGGGGAGCTTGGTAATGAGGACGGCACTTCTGGCGTCATTCGAGTCATTTCATTCTCATTATGCAATATTCCCTGCCCATTCTCCACAGGTATCGTCTCACTTTCCTCAATTTGCCCTTCTCTGGCCATCTGTATCCGTTTCTCTCTGTTTCTGTACTGGAGGTTGGCCTGGGCTACGTCGAGCCGGCGCTTCTTCAAGCGCTGGTACTGCCGTGTTTGTTCTGCACGGAGCTTGGCAAAGTCCTGATCTATGTCGTGGTCAAACTCATCTTGTGCCAATGTGTTGTCGGAGTACTTGACACTGTTACCAGGGTTGGGGACTTGTTTCCACAGAAGGGGCCAGTTGGACCACCAAGAGGCCGGAAAACGGGGATCGATCTGGTGCAAAAGAATCGACAGGTATAAGTGGACAGCCAAGTCCAGTCGATGCTCGGTCTCGATAGTCCGAAGGATATCGTTTCGCTCCTGGGCAGAAGACATGGTGAAGTTTAAAATCAGCACATGACTAATGAGATTAGATCGCGATGAGATATGGAAAGAGAGGTATAGTAAGAGAAATTTGAAGGAAATTAGGAGGTGGAATGGAATGGAATGGGAGGAATCGAGTGGGGGGAAATCGAATGTGAGGAATATTGCATTGCATTTGGGTTTGGTAGTGGGAAATTAGGTGGGTTGGAATTATTGATATTAAGAGGTGTGGAGTTATTATTGAATGGAAATTAGAATAGTTGGGACGGAAAGGAATTATTGGAACGGGTTGAACTAGAGAAATTAATTAGATTGGCTGGATTTGTTAGAAGTGCCAAAGAGCCGGGTTTGAATTTTGATACAATTAACTGATATCTCTACAGAATAACATTAACAATAATATCAAAAATGTATTCGATCTTCATACACTAGTTAGAATACTAGTAGAGAGAGAGAGAGAGAGAGTTAAATCTCTTCTTCCTGATGGACCTTCACGATCCTTTCCATTCTCCAAATGAATTGAATATTTTTACCTTTTTGGACTCCTTCTATTTGACTTCTATTTGACGCATTCTGAAATTTCAATATTGGAAATATTCACATCTACTCTGGTTGATCCAGCAATGAATTGCACTAGCATCGCAGCATTAATGAATTGATAGCCAATTATCATCTCCAATCACCATCTCCAATCACCATCTCTACAATTTCCATGGATGTGACCCTACTACATATTGGTGCAGGTAACCATTCCAAGCCGAAGGGCCCACTCTACCTGAAGCTCATACGCAAAGCCCTTTCAGAAAACGACTTCATCCAAAGCTCTCGCATCATCGAGGCTTCTCTGCTCACCAACACTGGATACGGCTCGTCCTTGAACTACTTGGGAGAGGTGGAATGTGATGCATCTTTCATGCGACACCACCAAGAAGTACTCAGAATGGGGGCCTTTACCAGCATGGCCAAGTCCAAATATCCCATTTCAGACACAATTGCCCGATTTGAACGGATATGGGACCATTATGGTACCTTGGGGAAGTACGGCTTGACTCCTCCAGTGGCATTGAACGAAACTGCCTATCTACGTATGGCAGTCGAAAAAGAAGCACAACCAGAGCACTGCTTGGTGCTGAAACAGACCCAAAATTACTACGACGCATACATCGACACATTAAAGGTCCCAAAGGGAGTCTCAGATACCGTGGGAATTCTCCAGATCAAGGGCAATTCCACAACTATAGGCACCTCTTCTGGAGGCAATTTCTTCAAGTATCCTGGCAGAATTGGGTGTGCTGGAATCGTGGGGGCAGCCATCGACTTTCGCCGAAGCAACGGCGTCGAATTGAGCTGCATGTGCAGCGGAAACGGCGAGGACATCGTGATGATGAAATTGGCCCTGGAAATAGTGGGCCACCAATTTGTTCAGGACGACTTAGGTTCAGAATTGAGCACTCTCATCAAGAATATTGCCCAAAACTACACTCTCCAGGCAGTAGATTCACGAGGAAAAGGCATTGTCTACGTTGGAGTGGTGGTGGTTTTTAATGACACTGTTTCTCACGAGAAAAGACTAGTCTACTGTCACAGCACCGAGTCGTTCTACTTTGGCTACAAAGTAGCAGCAAACAATCCAGTGGTAGTAAAGAGCCGTCTTCCTCGACCGCAACGGGCAGGCCACACCTTTGCCTACGGCGAGTGCAAGATATAGCTACCGGTCTTAGCAAAAGATATATTAAATATACACTGTGAACACGATAAGATTAATTTAGCATTATTATTTACACTAAACTCGGCTTACTTAACGGGAGGTAGCGTGGACCTTTTGGAAGGCACCCTTTTGTTGTTGCTTGGAAACAGCACCCTTGGCACCGGAAGCAGCAGACTTGGCCTTCTCAGCCTTTCTGGCAGCCTTGGCGGCCTTCTTGGCCTCCTTGTCCTTGGCCAACTTGTTCTCTCTAGCAGCCTTTCTGTCAGCAGGCTTTTGGGCTCTTCTCTCCTTGATCAACTCCAAAGAAGCACCGACGATGGCTCTTTGGTTCTTGACGGTCTTTCTAGTTCTTCTCTTGGAGGTCTCTTCAGAAATACCCTTCTTGTGTTGTCTTCTGTACAAAACGGTCCAGGCGATTCTTCTGGGGTTCTTTCTTTGGTGGAATAAAGAAGCGGATTTGGAGGATTGGAATCTGAAGATCTTGGAGTCTCCTCTGACGAACAAAGTACCTCTACCTGGGTAGATCTTAGAACCGGAAAAGGAATCAATTTCAACCTTCATTATTAACTAGACGTTAGTACGGGCACATGGGAAGGGACAAGTTTGGTGGTAGCTCGATTTTTCACTCGTCTTTTGACTTGGACGTAGCATGGGCTGTGGAGGGCCTAGAACACTGGGGACAAGGCCGTTGTCCCCGGACACGGACGGACGTCGGCTTGATGCATCGAGGGGGTGAACACGGTCTCTGCGGACCTGCCCAGCTCATGGACAACTTGTATATGGCGATATTAGGTACATACCTATTCGTGGTTACTGACCAAAAAACAGTAAGAAATTTTTTCAATTTTACTCCAGGACCAGGCGCACTACGCAGAGAGTGGGAGTGAGAGCAAAGAGTGGGTCATGTGACCTCAGTAGGGCTTACTGGGTGCGACGGAGTGCAGATAGACACATGCCAGGAAGTGCCTGCATCACGTGTGGTGTGTGACTGTCTTTTTTTCTCATCTTCCACTCTCCACTGCCTCACTGGCCTGGCACGCACTCACAAAATTTTCAACTATTTCACTCATCTCTTTATCCAGACCGGAGTGTAAACAAGAAAACGCAGAGATGGTCAGTATACACTAGTCATCCAACGCTGCAGGCAGCGTTGGCATCGTCCGCTGTTCCCTTACTAACAAACCAGGCCCCAAAATCTAAGAACCAAGAGAACATCAACTCCAAGTTGGGTTTAGTTATCAAGTCCGGTAAGTACACCTTGGGCTACAAGTCGGTTGTCAAGTCCTTGAGAACCGGTAAGGCCAAGTTGATCATCATTGCCGGTAACACCCCAGTCTTGAGAAAGTCTGAGTTGGAGTACTACGCCATGTTGTCCAAGACTCAAGTCTACTACTTCCAGGGTGGTAACAACGAGTTGGGAACTGTCTGTGGTAAGTTGTTCAGAGTCGGTACCTTGGCCATTTTGGACGCTGGTGACTCGGACATTCTTTCTTCCATCAACTAAGCTTGCTGTATGCAGAAGTGTATATTAATAAAGTAATAGATTGGCAAAGTGTAGAGCTCAGGACCAGACGTAGAGCTCAGTGGACCAGACGCAGTCTGGACCATTGACGTATGGGAACTTTCAGCAAGTATCTCTGGGGGAGCATCTCATATTGGCTGAGACGTATTATGTGACCCGGGCTGTTTTCCTTGGGAAATATCGTCTTGTGGGTATTCTCAAGGAAGGAGAGCTCTCGTCGAGTGGAAAAGTCCCATCATGGTTAAGCATCTTCATTCCATATCTCATGGAGATCATCTGTGGCAATTCTCGTTGCGCTCTGTACCAGAGGAGACAACATCTCATCTTATCTAAGTGAGGTACCGAGTACTTTCCTCTGGACAGTCACTCCGTGCTCTTTGGTATTTCCGTCTCTCCAGGCGCATATCTTGTGCTTGTTTCTTCTATGTCTTAACATTGCATGTCTTGTGCTTGTTTCTTCTATAACTTAACCTTGCATGCTGTCCAAGTGCTTTTCCAACTGCCTGATCTCCTCCTCCTCTTGTCTGATATACTCGTCGATATCTATCTCTTCATCGCCATCCTCCTCTTCCTCGAGAGCACGCTTGTCCTGTTTGCTGGCTTTGACGGGACTTCCTATATCACTGTAATTGATATTCAAGATGGTGAGCTGTTTCTTCTGGTCGTCGATCTCCGACTCCAACTGGGCACACTGGTTGGCCACCAAGTTGTATTCGTTCTGGCTGTGCTTGACTTTGTCCAAGATGGCCTCTCTCTCCTCAATAAGGTTGGGGTATTTCTCGATGACCTCCAAGATCTGCTCACAGAGAGTGTCAACGTTGTCTGACACATTGGACGCATTGGATGGAAACATGCGGTCTATAGACACCTTGCTAGCTGAGGGAGACCCAGAGGCCAACTCCGGCAACTTGACCACTGTCCTGTGGGCCACGCCCTCGTCTGTTCCCTTGTACTGGCCGTACTCATTGAAGCTCTGGTCTATGTACACCGAACGGCCATCCACTCTTTCCGGTCGTATTTCCAGGTCAAGAACGGGACTGACTCGACGGTGCTCCTTGTTTTTGAGGTTGGAACGCGTCTGGACACCTCCTGGCTTCGAGACCTCATAGAGGGCACTCTCATCAGGAGAAGGGTCCTTCAAAAGGGTGGTGATGCTGGGACTTTTGACAATGGCATTTGTGAATAGACCAGGAGGCTGGAAATGGAGAGATTGGATCGACTGAATCGACTGTTCTGTGCGTTCCAAGAAGTAGCTTAGTGTAGACATTGGTAGTTGCAAAGTGTTGCAATGTTTGTTGATATGGGAAAGGTCGTGTACCGAACAAAAGGCGATTAGAGGTCATAATAGGTATGGTAATATGACCCTCTTGGTGTTCAAGGACACTAAATCGAGTAACGACTTAGTCAAGTGTAAGAAGGGGATTTTTGGGAGATACTTATGATATTTCTTTACCTATTTTTCCATTTGTTGAAGTAATATTCTGGACTCACTTCATACTGAAATATCCAAGTAATAAGGAAAACAGACGACCCAAAGCCACTGCTTACAGTCTTAAAACATTCCTAGAGCCATTCCAACGATTCTTCCTCGTCAATCTGCCCCTCCTATGCTTCTCTTCTTCCATCCCCCACTCCACCTTTGACAGTCACGTGACCAATGACTCGATCTTCACCATCTTTATCTCATCTTCATCACATCTTCCAATGACTGTCGACCTTGATCAATACGCAAAGCCCGGAAAGGACCACTACCTTGCCTTGGGCTTCGAGGGCTCGGCAAACAAACTCGGTATTGGAATCATCAAGCACAATTTGGGCCAATTATCCGACTCCAACAGAGCAGAGGTTTTATCCAATGTCAGAGATACCTACATCACGCCTCCAGGAGAAGGCTTTCTTCCTCGTGACACAGCCAGACACCACAGAAACTGGGTAGTGCGGATAGTCAAACGGGCGTTGGCTGATGCCAAAGTCCGTGGAACCGACCTCGACTGTATCTGCTTCACTCAAGGTCCTGGAATGGGTGCCCCCTTACAAAGCGTGGTTATAGCCGCCAGAACTTTGTCGCAATTGTGGAATCTTCCCTTGGTGGGCGTGAACCATTGTATTGGACACATTGAGATGGGCAGAGAGATCACGGGGGCCGACAACCCCGTGGTGTTATACGTCAGTGGAGGTAACACCCAAGTCATTGCATATTCCGACCAGAGATACCGGATTTTTGGCGAAACTTTGGACATTGCCATTGGTAACTGCTTGGACAGGTTTGCCAGAATCCTCAAGATCCCCAACGAGCCAGCCCCAGGCTACAATATCGAGCAGTTGGCCAAGAAGGGCAAGCACCTTGTCAGTCTCCCCTACACTGTCAAGGGCATGGACATCTCGATGTCGGGCATTTTGGACTCCATAGCACGCAAGGGAAAGGACTTGCTAGGCGGAGACAAGAAGAACGTCGTGTTGGACGAAGAAACTGGAGAGCCCATCACCGTGGAAGACTTGTGTTTCTCGTTACAGGAGGTGTTGTTCTCGATGTTGGTGGAAATCACAGAACGGGCGTTGGCCCACGTCAACTCCAACCAGGTTTTGATAGTGGGAGGTGTCGGTTCCAACGAGAGACTCCAAGAAATGATGAAGCTCATGATCCAGGACAGAAAAAACGGCCAGATTTATGCCACCGACGAAAGATTTTGCATTGATAACGGCATCATGATTGCCCACGCCGGCCTTTTGAGCTACAGAACCGGCCAGACCAACGAATTGTGGAACACTGTGTGCACACAAAGATTTAGAACTGATGAGGTTTTTATTAAATGGAGAGACGATTAGAATAGACGTTCTTTGGATTGGTTGTAGTCGGCATGGAATACCCAGTCTGCTCTTTAAGCTTGCTGGACCCCAGGCCGTATAACAAAGAGGTTTTTACAGGCTTGATATGGAAAATTACCAGATCATGTCAGATACGGACTTTACATGTGACATATATTGTAGATTCTCGTGACTTCGTTAATATTAGCGTTGGATGTAGATGTAGTGTCGATTGTAGTTCTAGACATTGCACGTATTCTAGAGTCAGCTGTGTCTCGATTCGAACTTTTGAAGTATGGCATCAATGGTCTGGTTATGTGTTCTAAACGACCTTGAAGAGCCCTTTGTCTTTGAATCAGTACAACGAGTTCCTTCTAGTGTGGTGCACTCTCTGAGCAAACTGGCCAATTTGCGTACACTGGTCCCGTCCCAAAGGTGGGCCGAGTCTTTGTAATTATGCGATAATGCCTTGGACGCATCACTTGATTCCTTGAATCGCACTATTCCGACATCATAGCGTGGTTTGGGGGTTTCTTGAGCTAGCACTTCGCAGGACTCTATGGGACCGAATATCTCCATGATGCTCTGTAAAACGTCGGAATTGAACATGTCCTTTAATTCGGGTCTGTGTTTCCAACGGACTTTGACCTCTTTCGGCTGCTCTTCTGGAGTTAGCGTTCTAAGATATGTTTTGGGCACCTCAATCAGATTATAGCTCTGGTATCCAGGTGGCTTGGAGTCGGTGTGGTTCTGGAGAATCTGCTTCTCTTGCATGCGGCGTCTCTTCAAGCCCTCCTCCTTGAGTTTCTCGATATCAGAGACCCACTTGCGCTTGTTTTCGAACTCGTTTAGCTCCAGGGTTCTGTTGGCATTGAAACGGTGCTGCGATTCTGCCTTGATCAATTCGTCCTGAAATCTTCTTGTGGATTCCGCAAGCTTTTCTTTCTGGACCGTCTTTTCCTTCTTGATCCTTCGTATCTCGTTGTAGTCCTTGCGGAGCTGTTCATCGATAAGAATCTCGTAGACTTTGGCAAGAGTATTGAACATGTCTGCATTTCCTCCTTGCTTGTCAGGATGGTATACCAAGGCCTTGCGCCGGTATTGGGACCGGATTTCGCTGGATGTTGCATCAGGCAGGATGTCGAGAAACTCATAGAGATCCACATCGCCACTGATGATGTCTGGAGTGCTCATTTGTGGAGGTGGCTAAGAAGAAGAAAGAGCTAGTGCGATTGAAAATAGGGTTGTGGAGATGAGACAAAATAGTAGTCAATGGGCAATAAAATATGTCAAATAGACAATAAAAGCCAGAAGAATATAGAAGTAACATAAAAGTGTATCAGACTGGTTAAGATCTATTGGACTTGAATGATACTGGTATGTACTTCCTACATAATCTGCTTTAGTACTAGGCATAATAATAATATTAATGTTATCTGGTCATAATACGTTATCAGGGTTCTAGTTGCACCCAAACGGGCGAAATCGCCGGCGGGGCAGAACAGCCCAGAAAACACTCACCTACACTCAAATACGGTCCCAATGGCCCTGCAACCTACAATTCTCTGTCGTATGCGTCTATTTATGGACACCATTTCTGGCATGCAATTGGCGGAGCCCAGTTATAAATATGAATTGAATTAAGCCTTGACGTTTCTCAAGCCGTGGGTGGATCTGAAAATGGCGTCTCCTTCGGAGTAGCCTCTTCCCAAGCCGAAGCCCACGCCCAACCAGACGGGGAAGGCTCTTCTCTTGAACAACAAGATGGAGGCCAACACGCCTCCACCAAAGCCCAATCCGGTCTTGATGAGGGTGTTGGACAAGACGACGTCCCACTTGTCGTTCAACAAGTTTTGGGAGGCGGTGGTTGGAACGACCTTTTGTTCAGTAGACATGACTGGTTTGTTAGTATAGGAAAGAAACAGAGGCAGCCAATCACACAAGCGAGAGGCGATTCCTTTGGAAAAAGCGGGCCACAGGGTCCTGGTGGCCCAGAACACGATGAAAATGACGGGTTTCGCCAGTTCTGGCCTCCCAGTCCAGATATGGCCTCAGGTCCGAGATCTTGTTGACCGCATTCGCAATAGAGAAGGGTTGCTGGAGGTGGAGCTGTGGAAAAGGGAGCGGTTTTTTTGGGGGGGTGATTTGCGGATATTGAGGTGAACGGAAAACGGGGGCCTTATGGTGTGTGGGGGCGGCAGGGACCATACATACTGTAGGTATTCGATGGAGAACGGCCAAGTCGGTGAAGTGAAAAATGAGAGTGGTGGTTGGTCGAGAGAAAGGCACGTGACACGCAATCACGCGACAGGAAATACCCAATCACGTGACCAACACCCTCCTCACGTGTGGGTTATCACGTTACAATCCACCTAGCCTCTGCCTCCACTACCGTCTCGGGTCCGATGCCCTGATCCCTTTGTCCACTCACTGCCGCAGCGCGTTGTTGCCCAAACGGTCCATCAACGATGTATGTCTACCGCGAGGTGCGTCCACTAACGCAGTAGCGCAACCGCGCTACTTCAACACGACAAGGCACACGTATAAATAGCCGTGGCAGAACATGGCCATATTGAGCACGGTCTTGGCTTGGGTCAGAAAGCCACGTCTGTGGAACGGACACATAAGCCCAGTTGGGGAATCAGAGCCAGGGGTCACGCCATTGTGTGGACAGTTTCAGACAATTTCAATGGCAGTGGCAGATAGAGAGGAATGAGAATAGAGGATAAGGGGAAGTATAGTAGAATGGAAGGAGTAAGGAAGAAGTAAGGAAGGAAGGAATAAGGAAGGAAGGAATAAGGAAGGAAGAAAGGGATAAGGAAAAGGAATAAGGAATAAGGAAGAAGGAATAAGGAAGAAGTAAAAGGATGGAGAGTATAGTGTTTATTTATGGTAGTAGCGTAGTGGGCTCGGTGCGGTGGTGGAAATCGTAGTGAGAAAGGGTCTGACCCAATCCATGCAGACCAGACTAAGAACAGTGAGACATACTATAATAATTAGTATACACCAACTATACTTCCACAGCTGCTATACCATCCATCTTTCCTCTTCTACAATACCTGCATTCTCCCTTTCTCCCTTTCCTTCCTCCACCCTCTCTCTCCCTCTCCCTCACCCTCTCTGCATACTTTCTATTCTGCTGAGCCTATGCCAGCACAATCACGACCACCAAATGTAGCACCTCCTTCAAGTCGTAGCTTACCGTCCTCCTCCTCCTCCACATCCCTCCCTTCTATTCCACCTCCTTCCTCCACCCTTCTCTTCTTCCTTCCTCCTTTCCTCCTCCTCCCTTCTCCCGTCTCCCTTCTTCCTCTTCTTCCTCTCTCTCCCCATTCCCCCATTCGGTCGTGCAGCTGCCTCCACTGACGAAATCATTAACGTCACTAATCGCGACAACAGAAACCAGCCAACCAGTCCTAAGGTGTTTTCCTCCTCTGACCAGGAAATCCCATTCCCTTCCTCCCCCTCCTTCACCGCCCTGTCCTCATTGTCACGGCCGTCCTTGTTGCCTGTCCTCTTCATTTCTCGCTGGCCGTCGCCCTGTGCCCTGACGCCAGACCTGTTGTGTTCCTGTCCTTCCAACTGGCCCCGTCGATCCGCCCTCTCTGGGTGAAGCTGGCGTCTGCAACTCCGTCCCCGGATCCCCCCTGTCCCCAAGTCCAACTTAGTCACTCTTTTGTCCTGCCGCCATGTCGGTGCCCTCGAATCAGCCCCACAACGCATCCATCGCCAACAACAACAACAACAACAACAACAATACCATTAATGCGAATGGCCAGAACGCCCACCCGGGCACTTCCAACGGCCAGTATCCCCGCGGAATAGCCATCAAGTCCCAGAAAACCTTCCCGCCAGCGTCCTACGGCACGCCTAACCCAGGGCCCTTTGTTGCCAAACCCTCAGGCCACACGGTGCCCGGACCTCTGGGCCACCACGACGGGCCCAATGGCGCCGCTCTCCGCTCCAACAACCCATTCAAGGCGTCCAACCCACAGACCCCCGAGTTCCCGCTGTTCGTGGCCAGTCCCAAGCGTAAGAATGGTAAGCCGCTGTCGAGCTCCCGGCTTTTTGCCCACTCCCGCAGCCACTCCCACAACTCCCAGACCCCGCCGGCCGGCCAGATCTTCCAGCCCATCCACCACGACCAGGACCTTAACGATCTGCATTTCAACTTCACGTCGGGGCAACAAAACCACTCCCCAGGCGACCCTCCGCCCAACTGGACCTCGTTGATTCCACCCATGCCCTCCAAGCCCAAGGCCGCCTACTCGCCCGATTCCGGCCTCGCCCCCCACAATCCCGCCTGGAAGCACAACAAGCCGCCGTCGCCCTCGGTCCAGCAGCGCCATTCCATCGCTATCTCCCCCATTGCCCCACACCACGACGACTCGTTCCACCTGCAGAACTACGACCAGGCGCCTCGTCCAAGAGAGCAGCAGCCCGTGAGCCTTCCGCCGCCCGCCGCCCCCACAGAGCAGTTTCCTCCCCAGCAGCAATTGACCCACCCCTCCACCAGCCACAGGAAGTCCAGTGTAAGGCGAAAGAGCAGAAAGATTTGCAAGAAGTGTGGGTTGGAAATCACCGGCCAGTTCGTGCGGGCCTTGAGCGCCGCGTTCCATGTGGAGTGCTTCACCTGTCATGACTGTGGAAATCCCTGTGCGTCCAAGTTCTTCCCCTACGAGCTTCCTGATGCCCACAACCCCGAAGTCAAGACCCAGGTTCCCCTCTGTGAGTACGACTACTTCAAGAAGTTGGAGTTGATCTGTCACAGCTGCAACAACGCCTTGCGAGGCCCCTACATCACTGCATTGGGACACAAGTTCCATTTGGAGCACTTCAAGTGTAACGTGTGCCACCAGGTATTCGAGTCGGACGAGAGCTACTACGAACACGAAGGCAGCATTTACTGTCATTTCCACTACTCCAAACTTTACGCTTCCCACTGTGAAGGCTGTCACTCCTCAATTGTGAAGCAATTCGTCGAATTGTACCGAGGCGGCAGGAACCAGCAATGGCATCCTGAGTGTTACATGGTGCACAAGTTCTGGAACGTCTGCGTGATTGCGGACTCGGTGGGATTGCAATCCACTTACAAGATTCCTAATGAGTACTTATCTGATCTCAAGGCATTGAAAAGCGTGATTGATGACGATAGCGAGAAGTCGAATTCTCTCGAACTAGACCCAAAGATATTGTTATCAATTGAGCAGCAAATCGAAAATGTTGTCATGCAATGCTGGCTTACATTGTCGGGTTTCGAGGAGACGACAGCAGCCTGTATCAGTGACATGTTACTTAATGCTTGCACCGGTAACCAAAATAACGGCTTGTTGGCCACGGTCAAGTTAGTGATCAGTGTTGAGATTTTATTCATGGCTTTGGATAATGTGACAAAAGTCAGCCAGACCTGTGTGCCGATTCTTAAGGCAATTTCCAAGATGAATGCAAACACTCAAGAATACGAACTGGAATCTTCATTGAGCTTGGAACAGGAATACTTCCAGAACATCAAGAAAGAACCAAGAAATCTTTCTGGAAAAATCATGAGTTACTTGGCGATTCTTAGAAAATCAAATCAAATTTCCAATTCTGGAAGCTTATCGGCAGAGTTATTGTCTGTCATAACTGGATGTGCACATTACCTCAAGTTGTTGATCAGAATAGGTCTCAACAATGCCTTAAAAGCAAATAAACTCTTGGGAACTACTTCCGCAACTGATTTATTCTTGAAGTCCGTTCTGAACTATGAAAAATTTAATAAGAAGCTCGGAGAAGAATCCGAATATGACATCCAACAGATCACTTCACAAGTTGAAATCTCTCCTATGGCCACAGATGCTTGTATTCTGTGCAAAAAAAGTATTGAGAAAATGTGTGCCAGGTTTGATGACTATAGGTGGCATATGAAATGCTTTCATTGCAGTTCTTGTAAAAGGCAAATACCATCAGATGAGGTCACTCAAACGAAGCTCGTGAGAGAAGAGATCGCTGTCATTTGCAAAAACTGTCACCATGAGGATGCAATGCTCGGGTTTGAGCTCATTAGTGACTTGACCCAGCTAGTTTACTTACTTCACATCGCATTATCCAGATCGAAGGCAGTAATGAAGGTTCAATTTATCGCAAATTCTGTGTCTAGAGATCATGAGCAAAATGCTACCCAAACTGAAGTGGATACGCAATCTGTCATAACAAATAATGAGACTGATAACACCACAGTGACAGAGAATTATTCGAAGACTATCAGCGACGTCACTAGGTTGAGAACAAGAAGACAAAGTCAAAAATTATCCAATTCGATCAAAAAGAATGCGAGAAAATCGGTTATTATAGATGCGCCTGTTGCAGACAAAGCCAAGGAGGATCAAGTACTTGTCAACAGTTCCACCTCTACAGACGAGACTGCTATTGAAGAATTGTCTGAAGTCACTGTCTCAGATACGTCTGCCACCAGAAAATCGAGTTCTATTTCGCACCTTTCATATGTTGCGCTGCATAACGACAATGAGCATTTTAACGTTAAATTGGCTTTGAAAATCAGAGATGAGCCTCAAAGGCAAATTTCTTCTCATCTTGATAGAACGTCTGACTTGTTGAAGAACGAAAAATCCTTGACATTGGATGACATCCCCAGAATCGTTGCTGCTGAACAAGCAAGAGATCAAAGGCCAAATGCATTTAAACATCACAATTCTTTGTATCAAAGACAAAAGCCTATTGACTCCATCAAGAACGTTAATAATGTGGGCGGGTCAAATGGTCCAATTGTCAATCCAACAAATGCATTAGATTCGATTATAAATTCTCCCACCCCAAATCTTGCACCCGAAAAAGCAACTTATTACTCCGAGTTAACTAAGAATGAACATTTTGTCATGAGACATGTTGCTGTGGAAGCTTTGATGCAACTCGGTGGCAACAAGTACGTCAAGGAGGATCTTCTTGGATCAATTCAAACAAAGAAGCAACCCACATTTTGGGATAAGTTCAAATTCGGTGGACAAGACAAACGTGATAAGAACATGATTGTTTTTGGCGTTGATTTACAAGAATTGACCAAAAAGTTCGGAGTTGATTCCGATCTAGGAGTAGGACCCTCTAAGTTGAGGATTCCGATAGTTGTTGATGACGTTATAAATGCATTGAGACAAAAGGATATGTCAGTTGAAGGAATTTTTAGATTGAATGGTAATATCAAGAGATTGAAGGAATTGACAGAACAGATCAACAAGAGTCCATTGAAATCGCCGGATTTCAGCAATCAATCTGCGGTGCAATTGGCAGCGTTGATGAAGAAATGGTTGAGAGAATTGCCCAATCCGTTATTGACGTTCAATCTTTACGATCTCTGGATTTCCTCACAAGCTGAAAAAAACTTGGCGGTGAGAAAGAGAATACTTCAGTTGGTGTACTGTATGTTGCCCAGAAGCCACCGTAATTTAGTGGAGGTGTTGTTGTGTTTCTTCAGCTGGGTGGCGTCCTTCGCCGAAATTGATGAAGAAACTGGTTCCAAGATGGACATCCACAATTTAGCCACGGTGATTGCACCAAACATTCTCTTTGGCAAGCAGTCAGCTGGAGCGGAGGCCGCTCCGCAGTCTGGCGAGACGTACTTCCTTGCCATCGAGGTGGTGAACCAGTTGATTGAGGTGCACGAGGAGTTGAGTGTCATTCCAGAGGACTTGCTCCAGTTTTTCGAGAAGTGTGGGTTTAGCGGACCCAAGGCTGACAGCTTGAGCACCAAGGAGATAGTCCTGCGGATTGACAAGGAATTGAAAGAAAACAGTAATGCGTTCCTCACTTACGACAAGTTGAATGAGTCGGATGTGGTGTCGAACCAGATGGTGCACACCAACACCATTTCCAAGGGCCATTCCAAGGTGTTGAACGAGTCTCACGGAGAGACCTCGCGGATTGACTAATCCGCCTATCGATGATAACGACTGTGTATTAATATGTAATGACTCCATTTAAAATGAAGAAGATGTCTTGTGGTTCGTAGTAATGTGGAAATGTTCTTCTACATATAAAGAACAATTTCACAGAGAAGTCTTCAGAACTGGGCTTAGCCGCATTCCATCACTGCAACAACTACTGAAACAACCAGGCCAAACGACAGGGCCAAATCTTGGGAATACTGCGTGTCTATTCTGATCCATGTGGTTCACGGTTGTACTACGATAAGTAGCACTTTACTTTGGATTGTGCTGTATCATTTATTTCATATAATAGCCACAATTTTTCACAACAAGAAAACAAAAATTCACAAAAAGTCACCCATGGCAAATAGCCACGAACTTCCAGGACTATCACACAGTACCTCTCCTTGGCGCGTCCACACCACCAATAATAAAGATTTCCGACTTTAACAGGAAATTCTGGCTCTTCCATTATTCTTTATCCATTATTATTCACTTCATTATGTAACCAACCAGAACCCATATTATGTAATCGCTCTATTCCATCCTTCTTCTTCTTCTTCTCTTCTTCTTCTTTCACTCCACAACTACCACCTCTTCTTCTTCTACTACTACTTCTCTCTATGTCGTTGACCGCTGATTCCCTAAAGCAGATCATCCAGCACAGACTCCAGGCGTCGTTGGTGCAAGTCGAGGATATGTCTGGAGGTTGTGGCCAAGCTTTTGCTGTGGTCATAGTGTCCGATGTGTTCAAGGGCAAGAACAAGTTGCAAAGACACCGGTTGGTCAACTCATCGTTGAAGGACGAGATTGCCTCCATACATGCATTCACGCAAAAGGGCTTCACCAGTGAAGAGTGGATTGCTCAGAATAAGTGAAGAGAGAACAAATGAAATGATCTTGATTTCTTGATCACTTGGATATTTGGACACCTGTGGAAATTGGGCGATTTGGAGCTTTTGGATTTAAGAGGGCTGGACGCTCTATAATGTCCAGCTGGACGCTGCTGCATGTTCGTGACGCCGACTTGTATTATAATTTGTCATATGGTCATATTAATAATTTGTCATAATTGTCGATGTATAGATACGGAGTCATGACATATAATGTTAACTACTGTAGAAAGACATGGAAGAATAATGAAAATTCTGTTCATTTTGTCATAATAGATGTGCTGAAATATTTGAGATAAGAAGATGGTTACTGTGGTCGCATGAATCACATTGTGTGTTTTCATTATGTCTATTTCATAATGTCTATTTTTTTCATGGATACTCTAATACATGGATACCCCTACTATTCTATTTGAATGCAGAAAGATCGATGATTACATCAAATGGCGTTGCTAACACGATAATTCCATAAATAAGATATTTATTCTTCCGGTCAATGAGGTAACCGCACTTGTCCATATTCTACACCCCTTCACTACTTATTGTCCTGTAACAGGACTAGTCTATGACTTTAACCTGACTACTCTATTTTTTCTCCAGTACTGGGGTACTTCTAATATTCCATGTCTTTCTCTCCCTATCTGAGCTTTCCAAACGTCTTGGAGTACATCGACATCACGATGATCCACATCGAGAGCAAAATGCAGAATACGGCCGTCACAATCAATGGGTACGCCGTAAGACCAGCTTCACTGGAGTCCGCCACCAATCCCACGAAAAATGGCAAGATGGCCGCTCCGCCACCACCAAAGGCGCAGATGAATCCCACGCCAGCCGTCTGGAACTTCGCAGGAAGCACCTTCATGGCACACACCACGGTGGTGGGGAAAATGGGGCCGATGGCCATGCCTGTGACAAACACAATCAAGAAGATCAATGGAACGAAGTTGGTGAAGGCAAAGATCCAGAACACCAAGGTGCCAAAGAACGAGCACGCGATGTAGACCAAGTTGGCCCGCAACTCGTTGGTGAAGTAGCTGGAGGTGGCGAAGCCGAGAGCGATTCTTCCGAAGGTCAAGCCACCCCAGAACGTCGACGCAATGTACGACGAGAGCTTGTAGGGCAACTTCTGGATGCGGGTCAAGAATGTGATGAGCCAGGCACCGAAGGCTACTTCCGCGCCGACGTAGATGCACAAGATCAGCGAGAAGAAGATCACCTGTTTGTTTCTGAGGGTTTCCCAGATGGTAACGTGCTGGCTGTCTTCGGATTCTGGCACGGCGTCGTCATTGAGCGAGTCCAACTCGAAGCCGGTGTCCCGGCCGCGCTGGTGCTTCCAGTCAAGGATGTACTTGTATTTTGCTGGGGTCTCGTGGCGGAAGAAGTAGCTGGAGAGGATGAGACACAAGGCGCCCACACAGGCGAGAACGTTGTAGTACTGGTACCAGATCCAGGGGTGTTTCTTTTCGAGCAAGTAGGTGATGATGGGGGGCCCCACCATGCAGCCAGCGCCGTAGCAGCCGTGGAGAATGCCGAGGAGCTCGTTGGCGTCGACCAAACCGCCCATCCACGAGTTCAAACAGGCGTCCAAGGCACCGCAGCCGAGGCCACTGGACACGAATGCCATGAGGAGCAACACAAACGGTGGCAGTTGCGACGAGATCAATGCTGCAAACGTCATGAGGGATGAGCCCAACGTCACCACGCCGCGGACTCCCACCTTCTGGTGGAAGTAGTCACTGAGGAGGCCCAGCGTGAAGTAGCCGAACACCGCCAGGAGGAAGATCAAGCTGACCTCCTTGTCGTTAATGGAGTAGTGTTCCTGGAAGCGGGGGAGCATGGTGCCCACGGCCTGGTCGGCCAAGCCGAAGAACACGAACACCAAGTACGCCGTCAATATCTGAGCCTTCAAGAGCGTGCTGTGGCGCCAGTCGTTGGAGTCGATGTAGATGTCGTCGACCCAGCCGACGGGAGGAAGGGGAGGCACTTCTGGCTGCGCCAATTGCAGCACCACTTCAGTCTGGAGGGCGCTTTTGGGGGAGGCGACATCGGGGGAGAACAAGTCGGGAGAGGGCGACTGTTCATCGAGTCTGTTGTAATCCGCCATCTTGCGTGTGCTGGCACCTTTTTCTAGCAATGGATAGGCGGCTGTGTAGAAGAAAGAGAGTAAAGTGGATAAAATGCGATGAGAGATTACCCGCTGCAATATATGCCATTAAGGTAAGGGGCCGGTTTTGGCCCCAGACCCCGGTTTTCGCAATGGTGTGTGCAGGAGCGCGCAATATTGCGAGCACGATTGCGGGAAAAAAGGCGGGTTAAGTATGGTCAGGTAATGGCTAGGTGGGTGCAAAGGAGGGGTGAAATTATTAGAGGAGTTGTACGTGGCAGATGAAAATTAGAGAATGGAGTGGTGGAAAGTGGAAAGTGGGAGGAGAAAGTGGTATTGTGAGGAGGGGAGGATGGAGTACTGGAAGAGGAAACGGTAACTGGGTACAGTGGAAGTGTGGAGCTAAGGAGGGGCGGGAAACCCCGGATTCCATGCCTGATTGGGATGTGTAATTGAGACAAAGGAATCTTGGCAAATGTTAGGGCAAGATATCCGTAGTGAATAAATTGCGATTTCCGCTATTTCCACTATGGACAGATCTGAGATTGACCATCACCATCAGTTATTTGATCTTGGCACTTCGGGTCGTATTTACAATTTGAAGCAGAGACCTGACCATGGATTAAATTGCTACTAATCTGCTAAAGTCCATTTGAATTGAAGGAGCTAGATGGCCAGTATAGTTACTGTCTCCTGCGAAATTTCTTACTCCATATACTTCTTAGTTTCGTAAATATGCATCTGTTAGTTCCTCCTGGATTGCTCCGTTTCAGCACTCCAAGAATAAGGATACAAGTCTATAGGTCATGAATATCTGGGGCAATAAAACGCAGCTAGGAAATGATTAGCTTGTGCTTAGAAATGGAATAAATCCTGTGGCATCGAATAAATCCATGATCGGTGAACTCTGTTAATTATACAGATATCATTAAAAGCAAATAAATGCGAAATTGACATAATACCATTACCCCACAATTCTATAGATTGTCGTAAGGAACTGATAGAATTGTATATATCCTTGGTTAGCCAATCAAATTGGAAGGAAACTTTTAGCTTCATTTGTTGACTCTCACTCACTGGTAATTCTGGAACCAACTCTGAGAAAGAATAAGTACATGTGGGCTCTGACATTAAACTACACGTATGAGCGCTCGGAAAGTATTAACTAAAGTTGAAATGTTTGCTTTTCTCCTAAGCATAATCGTGGTGCTCTTCAATCACCTCTGATCTCTATGTTCTCTCCTTGTAGCATTAGTTTCCAGACGCGTTATCTTGGAAACAAATGGTACTTATGACCCATAAGAAGTTCACCACACCCACTTCACAATCCACATATCCATCACCTATTCTCTCCTCTTAGATTTCCATACTACCCTCCCTTTCCTCTCTCTTTACACTCTTCCTTCTCTATTGTCTCATCTCAATATCTTCAACATCTCGTTTATTTACCATCTCGCTTTTCTCACTACAAAAAGTACGCGTATGCCCATGGCAAACCACTATGTCCCAGGAGTATGTGTCAGACTCTGAAGATGACAATTCCTTGCTCCTCAATACCTCGATGCTATCGCCACTGCGAATGGCCACGGTTTTGGACCGTCTCAGTCCGCAACAACGCCAAAGAACTGGCCTTCAACTCCATAATATAGGCATGGGCATTTCCCAAACATCCCGAGTTACACCCCACGAATTCACCGATTTGTACAATTTAGCAGTGGATCTGGCTTCTTCTGATGAAGAGCTCACTGTCAACTCCAATTTTTCACCGCCAGTCGCCGTTGAAGAGACGGTTCTCTCCACATCTGAACAGCCTCCGTCTACAGTTCAGGACCAGGGCCACGAAATCGGCCCTGCAGTTGCCAATGAAAACGACCACGAAAACGACCACGAAAACGAACATGAGAACATCAACAACTTGAAGATCTACCTTGATTCCAGAAACTACGAGTCGGTCTCTTCTCGCAGAGGTCTCCGTAAGAGAAACTTCGCCAGTACCCATCCATATTTAGCGGACCAAGCCCACTATTTGGGCTTATCCAGTGTACGATACTTGAATGAACTTTATGGAGAACACCAGGACTTCGAGCAGATCGTCAAATACCTCAATTTCTCCTACAGAAAAGCCAAGAAGGCCAATCCCAAGGACGAAAAGTATCGAGCCAAAAACTTCTACTCCATTTTGGGCATGCAATCTGCAGCTGCAAGAGCAAAGGAGAAGGAAGAAATAGCAGGAGAAGGAGACTTGGAAAATTCACAATCGATTTCCTACAGTCAACCCAGTCAAATTCCCAATAATCTTAGTGATAATAACCTGGATCTGGATGACTCTTCAACCAGTCTCGGTTCCATGAGAAGACTGTACTCCAGAAATTCCGACTACGACATTTACGATGATAATGACAGCAATGATGATCCGTTACCCCCAAGAAGAGTGGGCTTGATGAACGCTGCACGGACTGACAAATTCGAGAGATATCGACACGAGCGTAAAGGATTGGCCATCAAGAAAAATCTCCCTGTTTCCAAAGCAAATTCCAAGGACTTATTTGACTTCGTGGATGACAGTACAGAGCAAGGCAGTGACAACCAATTCTATCACAGGATCAATGCTGCTCAAGAATCGGAGTCCAATGACTTACGCTTAAAAAGTGCAGACACCTTTGGAATCCTCTCTGAAAGTTCTGAGTCTGAAACTGAGAGATATAATGATGATTATCTTGACAATCTTTTTCCTCGAGAAACTGATAATAATAGATACCCCGAGGCAATTGAAGTCGAACTGGATGGTTCAGTAGAGGAAGAGGATAGGATAAATCATATGTTTGCAACCAGAACTTACAATAGAAGAGCCAACCCTGGTGGTACTCCAAAGGCAAAGACTTCAAGGGCCAAAACCCAGAAAACTCAATCTTCTTTGACTATTGGAGCATCTTCTCTGAGGGAGAAACTGCACGGTCATGAGAATTGGTCTACTCCAAAGTCGCTGAAAATCATCTCAAATTCATCTAGATCAACCCATTCCCATAAAAAGCAATCTAGGTTGGAAATTCCGTCAATCAATGGTCTTCCATATCAGTCTGCACCCACTACGCCCAGCATAAAACAGAGAAAGCCCCGCAATTCATCGCTGGCTAAGAACAGAAATCAAAACGTTCAAACCCGTCCTCGAAAAGTAACAGCTCATAATGACATTGTCTCAAGAGGGACATTGCATAGAAAGCCGCTTGGTAAGAAAAAGAAACCCCCAATTACAAAAGCACTTCAACTGGCATCAAATGATAATTCAGAGCAAAATAAAACTGAAACAGGGAAAATTCAAAGGATTGTGAAAAATCCTAAAGATCTCTTGCAACTGGAATATCAATTTCTGAGATTACCAGCTCAATACACGACTGTTTTTGAAGCTGAAAGTGAACGGCAGTTTGTGAAGCCCAGGCAAAACCACAGATTACATCATGAACCACTTAAGTTTTTATCTTCAGATGAAAAATTTCCAAATGAGTTCATCTTATCGAATATTGATATCAATCGGATCGGTGAAATATCGAATGGAAAGACTTATAACATTGATAAAGATTATATTCGAGTCAATGTCTTTGGTCAACAATTCACGTTCACTTTAATAGATAAAGACGGTTCAAACTTGGCATTTGAAAAATTACTCATGTTGATATTGAAGGAATTGAAATCTCCTCAAGCTTTGTCAGATGAAGTTAAATTGGATCAAATATATTCATCTGTCAAGGGAATTATGGAATGGATAGTCATTTTGCAAGAGCCTCCTTCAAGCGAAAAAGTATGGAAACTATTGAGTCATATTATGGCTCTGTTGGTTCAAGTCTCAGATCATATATTGGGAAAGCAGGCAGCTATGGTTTATTCTTGGTTTCTCTTGTGCCTTTATTCTCTAGTAATAATGGAAAAGAAAGCTGTGTTGGAAAATTATTCACATAAGCAATTTTCATATGAGAGTATTGAACATGCTTCCAGTAAGTATTGGCTCCTATATTTCAAGTTTGCTGAGTCATATGAAAGCCCTGATCCTAAAGAAAGAGAGTCACATAAAATTATTTACCAGATTGTTACTGTGTCAGGTTGCTTATGGAGCTCAATAGCTAATGTCATTGAAAAACTTGTTGGAAGTATTGACATTGAGATTTTATTAGAGTCTCTATGCAATTTGGCACGGTCTCTTCATTCGAAACAAGTTGATTGGTCACCGTTCATGAAACTCTATGAGTTCATCGAAAGTGAGAATAATTCGATGATTCATACTCAATTTTTAGAGACTGTTGACCAGCTTGTGCAAACACTCAACTGGCCCTTGAATGAGTCAATTATTCTTAAGTTTTATGGCAATATCACCTCAAGAAAGTTTGCAAATTTTGAAGATGAATGGACCATCCCAGAAATAATAGGCAAGATTGGGACTAGAGATGACATACCTTATGATAGCTTTTTTGACAAGTTCATGTACTTCCTATATTGCTACGTTTCCGATTTGCCTACCGATTCTAACAAGAAAAAATTAATTACAAAGTTCATTACATCTAGTCATTTCACCTACAAGAGTGAACGTGAGTATCAAATCATGTTCCTTAACAGATTGAATTTTCTTCTATTGCTAGTTCAATTCTCAGATGCAGATCTAAAAAATCAAGTTTTGGATTTACTTCAGAGGGTCAGGTTGTGTGTTGATACAGAAATCCTTGAAGCTATTGTTAAAGCTCTTTCTGTTTATTCGGAAATTAATGTCTCAAGAGGAAAACCTCTAGCCATTACATGCTTTGAAACCTTTATGAACCTGCTCTTAGCTAATTTCAAGAGTATAGGTCGGGTTCAAAATCTATGGAATTCATTAATGGAAATGTTTGAGAACTATGTTAATGAAAAAAGGTACTCTTTTCAATTTTTGGAGTTGTACAATAAACTTCAAGACAAAAGCGGAGACAAAATGTCTTTAACTTTACACAAAGTTCTAATGAGGGCTGTCAACAACTTGCAAAATACTAAAATTGAGTCGACAATTGATATCCGAAACTTGAAACAAACAAGTCAAAAGGTGATCTTACATGTTCAAAATTTGATGGCAAGATTCCCACTCCCTAACATTGTTGAAGAAAAAAGGCTAGAGAATTTGGTTGAGCTTTTTTTGGAGTATTGGCTTAAAATAGAATCCTTGCAACCCGGTGTGAATTGGACTAAAATTGTTCTTCAAATATTTCCGTATCTTGGAAGTCCAAGTCTGAGAGACAAATTCAAGCTTTGCTTTTACTCGATTTTGATATCATATACTCCGTCTAAACAATTTATTGACGATATTTTAATAGGATTATTCCTGAGTTTGGCCTCCTATACCCCCTCAAAATACCATTCCAAATTAATGAATCAGTTAAATGCCGAAGGAAATAGTATTGTACTTTTCCAAAAGAAATACATCCCTGAGGAAGTCAATTCTTTCCATTTGCTGAACTTCAGGTCTAGAGTGGTTCTCAACATGTTAACCAATTTAGCGAAGTCACACTTACCACTAGTCACAAAGAAAATATACCTAGAAGAATTCATCAAGACTATGAACGATGAATTTGACAAGTATTACTCTTCAACTTGGTTCAAGGAATTCTGTATTCGTTCAGTCAAGGCGATTCAGAAACACTGTGGAGACATCATCCCTAAGAATTCTTCATTGAGAAGCTTTGCTTCCAAATTGAGCATTCCACAGACTGAATTGGACAAATACGAATGGCTCACCTTTCCATTGAAAGATAGGTTAAAAATCTTGAACAGAGAATTATCAAATCAAATTTATTATGGCAAGGACGTTTCTACCATATTAATGGATCTTACATTTGATGAAGGTGTCAATTTAATTTTTCACCTTACTAGTATCTACGGAAGATCTTTAGAGCTAAGTCAGGATAGGTGGAAATTTCTTTGTGCTTTATTAGAATTCTTCGAGAGAAACGTGAAATTATACAGATTCAAGATTATACATGCTACTTTCTTGGACTTTCTCGCACTCTTGGTGAACATATCAAACATTGACGTTGGTTTCAAAAGCAATGTGGACAGGCTCTATCGAATCAAGACTTTAGAATTCATAGCTAAGATCCTCAAGTATTCAATCAAGTTATTTGACGGCTACAAGGACCAACTAGATGTTGAGCTGTGTTTGACAAATTTTATGGGCAATGATTCTATTCAGCCTCAAGAAATTCAGTATTTCCCAAGCTTTGTGCTCTTCGACATTCAAGATTTACGCGAAGATATAGTTGGAGAAAATAATGAATTCATTGAAGATCTGACTATCCTTGAAGAAGAAAAGGCATTGACCGAGTTCA
This sequence comes from Suhomyces panamericanus, assembly GCA_030582475.1. Taxonomy (NCBI): domain Eukaryota; kingdom Fungi; phylum Ascomycota; class Pichiomycetes; order Serinales; family Debaryomycetaceae; genus Suhomyces; species Suhomyces panamericanus. The sequence continues at coordinate 159,036 of JAKTXI010000030.1, forward strand.
TACGAAATTTGACTCTTAAACAGCCAGAACAGGTTGAAACTTGTTTCGACTTTTCAATTGATTTTTAAAAAGCATCCAAATTAATTTAACCACTACTTTACGACAGCATATTTACGACTTTACGACAGCATTTAATATACATTTTAATTATAGTACAAACCTTGGGAGGCAACTTTATTGAAGTCCCCTTTGACTCTTGATGAGACGTATTTCGGCTTCAAGCTTATCCTTGCCTTTCTTCACGTCCAAGAGGGTGACAACAGATCTGATCAACTCATCGTACTTAGCCATTGTCTTTCTTGTAGGCATGACGGGCTTCCAGCTAGTTCCTCCTGCAGTTGGAATGTCCAACTCCTGTAATACCGAATTCACTGACTTCAAGACCGACTGCTTTTGTTGCAATCCAGGCAACTTTTGGGCAGATCTCAAGATTACACCTGGAGTAAGCTTCTCAGTTCCATGGAAGTGCAAGCCATAGGCTTCCTCCTCCTTCTGGGTTAATCTTTTTGCTAGCATCTGTTGAACCGCATTGGCTTCTTGTTTTATGCTTGGATTGGAAATTTGGTTCTGCTTGAGCATTCCAGATAAATATTGTTGTAAATGAGTTTGGAAAGACCTGTCCTTCTTGAATGATGATGAAGCGGCACTTGGGATAGATGGAGGAACTGGATCTTGCAGAGAGACAATCGATCTTTGGTGTTGTTGCTGCATTTGTCTCTTCTTTTGATGCTTATCTATGATCATTAAGTTGTTGTACAAATTAGTCAAGCCTTGAGAAGATTGATATTGTTGGATTGGTTGTGTTGATTGTGGAGAGTCCAACAAGGTAAGAAGATTGGATCTTTCAACAAGCATTTTCTTTGCGGCAAGCTCGAATCTTCTTGCTTCGATGACCAAGGATTCTTCTTCTGCGATCTCGGCAGGAGTTCTCTTCAACAAGTTTTCAAGATATTGCTTTCTCTCGATTTCTCTGGATTTCGAATATACCTTCAACGAATCCATCAATGCTGGGTTTGAGTTTTCTTGCGCTTCGAATGTCTTGACACAAATTCGGTAGAACTGCTCTTTCAAATCTTCCATGGATCTTTTGGTTTCCCAGTTGAATCTGTCGTAGACAATAGTCCATTTGAGTTCAAACGCAGAACAGAGTTCAAATAAATACTTTGTTTCTTCGTATGTCCATTTTTCATCCTCTGGATCTTCTTTGTCTTTTGCGTCTTTTGAATCTTCATCCTCGTCTCCCTCTCCATCTTTGCCATCCTTATCTTCGGCTTGTTCTGACTTTGAATCGCCTTTGGTATCTTCTGATTTGATGGTCTGTGAATCTTCCTTCTTCGTTGAATCAGCCTTGTCGTCAGTATCTTTGTCATCCTCTATCTTTTGCTTTTCTTTTCTCTCTCTTTGTCTGGCTTCCTCTCTTTCCTTTCTTCTTAGCTTCTGCGCAGTCCTAACTTCACGCTCATGCTCCTCAATCTCCTCCATGAACTTTTCAAACGTCTCTTCATCGACCAACTCTGGAATATCCAACTTAACATTGAACTTTTCGAAAGGGTATGGCTTCTTCTGTTCCTCTTCTGAGTTCAAGAGCTCCTTCGATCCTTTGGCCCAGTGATGTAACTGAACCTTCAGTCCACTACTGGGTTTGAATGCAATATTGGTCCATGGTGAAGGTTTTGACTTGAATTTGTCCTTGGTGTTGCTGGTGTATGCTATGGATGATAGATGTACTGGAGGTGTATTTGGACCTATCAAGTTGTAGAGCTCTCTGGCCATGCCACCTCTGGGATTGGGGTCTTGGTTTCCTTTTTGCTTTTTCTTGAGAGGCTGCTTCAGCTCATCTCTTTGGATGTTTAAAACATCTAAGATGTCGTTGGCAGACATTGTTTGTAGTGTGCTTGATGTTGTCTTTGGATACAAGAATTGATGTGAGTTTCTGGTCACGTGCTTTGTCTCACGTGACCTATACCGTCTTCCATATCTGCATCTTCTCCCCTATTACGAGCTCTGCTACAGCACTGATGCAATTTCGTAGTTTCCTATGCGACATATTTGTAGATATTTCTGTTTTCCTTATCTCTCATCAAGTATTCCTTCTCAATGAGATCCTCAATTCTTTGTTTGATAAGCAGAACCAGAGGCTGGAACCGACCAGCTAGCTGCTTAATCAACTCAGTAAAGAGCTCGTTGTGTTCTATGGTGTGTCTAGATTTCATAATGCGTACAATTGCCGCATTAACCTCCTGTTTGCGGCCTTCCATGATATTATTCTTGACTTCTTCATCCTCCTCTTCTTTTTTAGTCTTTTGTGCAGTGTCCTTGGAACTTGATGACGAGGCAGATACCGTCAACACCTTGACCTTGACAGATGGCGACTTGAACTTTTCGTTCAATCTGAACTCATCTGTTTCGTTGATTTCTTTGGACATGGGCAGCTTGATCAACAATCTCAGTCTGGGTGCAACTGCAATCGATTGCAAATGTCTCTTCAAATCGGCTTCAGGAATTCCCGTCAATTCTTGGATTTCCACATATGTAAGGGCCTTATTCTCGTCGAAAGCCAGAACATCGGGATCAGATGTTTGTGGCGCAAATAACAACATAATTAAGCCAGCATAAGTTGGCATGTTGAACTCATAAGTTCGACTTGGGTATGTAATTCTGAAGTCCATCGACCCAAACTTAGGACTCCAAAAAAGGGACTTGTTGTGATTTTTCTTGCCTGCAACCCAAAATTCTTCAAATTCCTTGATGGTAGGACGGAGTTGACGAGACCAAATCAAGCTCAGTTCGTCACCCAGTGGATTAGTGAATGACTTGTAATCTTTGGTCATGGATTTGGGCCAGTCGGTGACATTGCAGATCTTCAAATCAAGCTCAATCAACTCCTTCTTCTGTGTGGTCAACGCGTGCTTTTTCCAGTCATTGGTTATGTCCCTTGACAGTTTGATGTCTTTATTCATTCTTAACACCTTGTACAATGAGGAAGAGCCCATCTCTTCACTTAATTTGGAAATGATAAGTTCTTCCAAGTCCACTCCCAACTTCTGACTAGATGTAACAACTTGTGAATTCCCTTTAGAATTGAGGAAACGCTTTGCAAAATGATTGGCGTAGTTCACTTCAAAGGAATACTTGTCCTCGACCAATCTCAAGAAAGAAATTGACTTAGTAAGGAGTTCATCTGAAATATCTGGAGATGCAGACGAAGCATCCTTTGAAGGGGCTGCTTTACCAAATTGTTTAATATGGTAATCCATGTAGATTGACAACATTTCTGCAGCATCGACCTTGTTTGGGGAATTTTTCTTGGATGCACCTGAGCCCGTATCATTGATAAAGCTCTTTGTGGCGTGGTTAATGGTAGACTCAATGACAGGATTCAGTGCAAACGAAGAATTTAGTACCGAGGTTATCTGAGAATGGTACTCAAGAACTGTATCAATCCACTTGGTAGCAAAAGAAGCAGGATTGCTGGACTTCTTTCCTGAGTTATTTGCGACTGAAACACAATTTCTTGCGTATTCGGGTATCATGCATCCTTGGTTTATAATTGTTTCCTTCAATCTCATTCGTAACAAACCGTATTCTTCGTCAATTCTGCCGTTCAAGTCGTATAGCAATTTCAACTCATGCACCTTATGTGGCTCGTTGGTTTCTTGGAGAATATTGCCGATCACCGACAGTAGCCAGTAGGAAAGACCCTGGTTTTCCAAGGGCAAGGTGACTATCTGGTCGATTTTATCTTTGATGATGATATTGTTCAACAAGTCTATTAATTTGGGGTATGTGGACTTTGGAAGGTAGAATTCGATTCTGGTCTCTTCATCCTTGATGAATTGGCTGGCCTCAACGAGGTACTTGGTGCCATTGGAGTGGTTTATGCATTCCTGGGAAAACTTGAAGAAGAATTGTTCAGAACTTCTCAAGAAGGCAGGCTCGAACACGCTGTGGTAGTAGGATTCGCCATAGTGAAGGTCTGAGCTGCCTGTCTCAATAAGCAACTGGAACAAGTTGATAAGCTTGGAAATGTACATGTTTGTGGTGATGACCTCGCCATTTCTGCTGCCGGTGATCTCGGAAATAATGATGTCGATAATTTTCCGGCCCACCTCGTCGTCGGCATACTTGATGATGATATCTTTGAAGAGCTGGATGCCGAGGTCGTAAATGAGCAATTTCCTATTTTCTTTGACATATACTCTGTTCAAGTACATTAGCACGTCGCTGATGAACTTCATGGACTGTAAGTGTTCGTTCCACTCGGAAAGGACGGTTTTCATGAACTCTTCTTTGCCGTCGTTGATGGACAACAAATACTCTCTTCTCTGGAGTAGGTGTTGGGCAATTAGCTCCGAGACGTTCTCGTATAGCTTGGCACCAAACTTGCGAAGGACTAGAACATAGGTCTTGCGGTAAAGCTGTTCATACGAAAGGTTTGACACGTTCTTTTGCTGGATCTGGGTGATTGCATCGGATAAGATAGCCCAAGACTTGTCGAAATCTATGGCAGAATCTTGGGGATTGTCGGAAGGAGATGCGACCAAGGATTTTCTGGGGGGCCTGATCTTGGACTTGCGACTTCCGGGAGGTAACATAGCGAGGGGCAGGCTGGGGCCTAGGATAGAGTTGGAGAAGAGGGTATTGGCTGGAAGGAGGCATGTGATGTGGGTCACGTGTAAATTCTATTGATGTCATGTGACTGAGGTCATGTGTGCAATCACGTGTGTGCTTATCATAGCGCGTGATATAAACCATGTGATAGAGGACGTGGAGGAGTGTGCTGCGACATACATCAAGGGCATTTTCATCACAATTTAGGTGAAGTAATCACTTCCATGTGCATCTCATATATGTCACGTGCTGCATCACATGATTCGCATGTCTGTGCTTTGTTGTTATCACGTGTTTGGTCACATGACTTTCATGTTTTTGTTTTGTTGTTGTCACGTGTGTTGGTAACGTGACTGGTGACTAATCTTTTTGACACAATTGGCGGCGTCCCTCGCCGGTACCGCTCCGGTACCGGCACCTTGGCGGCTCCGGCCCTTGACAGGTAAGCCGAAAATTTTCCCCAGCCCCGTACTTCTACATATAAATACTCCTCCTCGTCTCCCTAAAACAACACAATTCTTACCATGGTCACCCAGGCTAGAACTTTATACGACAAGGTGTTCGAGGACCACATCGTCCACAAGGACGAGTCGGGTTCGTACTTGATCTACATCGACCGCCACTTGGTGCACGAGGTCACCTCACCCCAGGCTTTTGAGGGATTGGCCAATGCTGGCAGAAGTGTCCGCAGAACCGATTGCACCTTGGCCACAGTGGACCACAACATTCCCACCATCTCCAGAAAGAACTTTGTCGACGTCAGCTCGTTCATCGACCAGGACGACTCGCGGTTGCAGGTGGAGACGTTGGAGCAGAACGTCAAGGACTTTGGCGTCACCTACTTCGGCATGGACGACGAAAGACAGGGCATTGTGCACATCGTGGGTCCCGAGCAGGGCTTCACTTTACCGGGCACTACGGTGGTGTGTGGTGACTCCCACACATCCACCCACGGCGCGTTTGGCGCCTTGGCGTTTGGTATCGGTACCTCAGAGGTGGAGCACGTCCTTGCCACCCAGACGGTTATCCAGGCCAAGTCCAAGAACATGCGCATTTCGGTGAATGGCGACTTGTCGCCAGGCATCACCTCCAAGGACTTGGTGTTGCACGTGATCGGTGTCATTGGCACTGCTGGTGGAACTGGCTGTGTCATCGAGTTTGCCGGCAAGGCCATCGAGGGCTTGTCGATGGAGGCCCGTATGTCCATTTGCAACATGGCCATCGAGGCGGGTGCGCGTGCGGGCATGATTCGCCCTGACCAGACCACCTTCGACTACATCCAGGGCCGCCCCTTGGCGCCCAAGGGCGCCGAGTGGGACAAGGCCATGGCCTACTGGAAGACGTTGTACTCGGACGACGCGGCGCACTTCGACTACGACATCGCCATTGCCGCCTCCGATATCGTGCCCACCATCACCTGGGGTAACCTGCCCCAGGACGCGTTGCCCATCACCGCCTCGGTGCCGGACCCTGCCAAGGAGTCCGACCCCATCCGTCGCAGTGGCATGGAGCGCGCGTTGGAATACCAGGGTTTGCAGCCAAACACGCCGTTGAAGGACATCTCCATCGACAAGGCGTTCATCGGCCTGTGCACCAACGCCAGAATCGAGGACTTGCGTGCGGCTGCCCGTGTGGCCAAGGGCCACCACAAGGCCGCCAACGTCAAACTCGTGTTGGTGGTGCCGGGCTCCGGCTTGATCAAGAAGCAGGCCGAGAAGGAGGGCTTGGACAAGATCTTTGAGGCCGCGGGCTTTTCCTGGCGAGAGGCCGGCTGCTCCATGTGTTTGGGCATGAACCCCGACATCTTGGACCCCGAAGAAAGATGCGCTTCCACCTCCAACCGGAACTTCGAGGGCCGTCAGGGTGCACGTTCCAGAACCCACTTGATGTCGCCTGCCATGGCGGCAGCGGCTGCCATCAAGGGCCATTTCACCGACATTCGCGAATTCGACTACGACACCACCGACGCGCCTGCCGTGACCATCGAGACCGAAGCAGACGACAAGGCATTACAGGACGCGGTGTACGACACCGAAAAGCAGCCAGTGGAAAGTGCGACTACCTCCACCAGTGGATCTGTGTCCGCTGACGACAATGCGAAGGAGCCTGAACAAAAGAAGCCCAAGACCGAGGCCCCCACTGGCATGGACAAGTTCACCGTCTTGACCGGCATCACCGCCGTGTTGGACAAGGCCAACGTCGACACCGACGCCATCATCCCCAAGCAGTTCTTGAAGACCATCAAGCGGACCGGCTTGAAGAACGGTCTTTTCTACGAGGCCCGCTTCGTCAAGGACCCTGCCACCGGCAAGGACGTCGAGACCGACTTCGTGTTGAACGTGGGCAAGAACCGCGAGGCCGAGATCTTGTTGGTCACTGGTGACAACTTCGGCTGTGGTTCCTCCAGAGAACACGCCCCCTGGGCCTTGAAGGACTTCGGCATCAAGTGCATGATTGCCCCATCCTTCGGCGACATCTTCTACAACAACTCGTGCAAGAACGGCTTGTTGCCCATCAGAGTCCCCCAGGACATCATTAAGGAGAAGTTGTACCCAGTGGCGGCCGCCGGCCACAACTTGACTGTCGACTTGCCCAACCAGCAGATCAGACACGGCGAAACCGACGAGGTGTTGGTGGAGAAGTTCGAGTTCGAGGAGTTCAGAAAGCATTGCTTGGTCAACGGGCTTGACGACATTGGCTTGACCTTGCAGAAGGAAGAGCACATTGCCAACTACGAGGCGCAGAGAAGAGTCCGCTTCTCGTTCTTGGAGGGTGGATCCAAGTTGATCAAGCCCATCAAGGGCACCAAGAAGTCGGCATACGGCCTCAAGGCCCAAGAGTGGTAATTAATGTGAAGAGAATAAATGTGATAATAATTAATACAACAAGTAGTTCCATATATGAATAATCTTAAGTGAACAAAGAAAGTGTACAAGACAAGTGATCAAAATGAACAAGTTACAGGGTCACTATGGATAGTACAAGGTGACTTTCACTGAGTGTAATTCTCTATCGTCATTCATTATTTATGGATGTCAATTACAGCATATGGTTGGCAATCTTCACAATTAAGGTTGTCAATTAAAAAAAGGATGCAATCTTTAGCTTTTGTTGTAGATTCACTCTGAGATTAATTTCAATTGTGGTTTCTGATGAGCTATTGTCTTTTAGTCCACCTCGTTGAATTCTTCGATGAGTCACCTTCTTGATATTCATTTGGGTAGTTTACTTACATTAGTCAGTCAATATCTATAGTTTCTATACTATAAGTTATCAAAACATTTATACTCAATAATACATCTATCGCTGTCTATGCAGCCTGGTACCATCTATAGTAATATTAGCATAATTAACAGAATGCCACAATTGGTTCTTCAGGTTGAAAATATATCTTAAAACGGGTATCTCAGACATCATCGATTTAATCTTAGACAGCTCGTTCAATCGGCTTTCTCTAATCTTAGACATCTCGTTTAATCGGCTTTCTCAGACATCACCTGCTTCACCGGCTCTGAGTCATAATAAAGCTTGTTCTGCTGGATATACCGTATGACGGAGTTCGGCAACAAGTACTGTACCGACATTCCCCTTCTTATGAACAACCGGATCTTGGTCGACGATATATCATTGTAGATCAATTGCTTGATTACCAATACATTTCTTCGGTGTTCGTACATCACGTCATGACTCAAGAGGAAGCTTCTGACATCGGATCCGGTCCTTTCCACAATAAGACATCCGTACTTTCCTAAAATGTGATGCAAATCTTGGTCCGCCCACACGTCGGGCTCGCCCATGGACTCAATCAAGTCTCCGCCTGCAAGCAACATGATCTTGACGCCTCTCTTCTCGCCGGACTTGGTCATGATTCCGCCTCTCTTGATGTTGATCTCCTCATTGAAATGGTCCAAAACCAATGCTGTTCTAGTGTACTTGGGCTGTAACGATTCCCACGCATCCACCATCAACCACGACGACGTACGCTCACATGCCAATTCGCACATTCTGACTCTGTGGTGAGCAGGAGCCAACCCCTGTTTCTTGTAGTTGGACGACACGGGCGAGTAGTAGCCGCCAATGACCTCGAATCGGGTCTGCTCGGAAATGGCGTCCAACGCCATTTCGAACATTCTCAAGTGCAAGTAGGTGACTGGGGAGAACGAACCACATGCCACAATCACCAAGGGGTATTTGGTGTCATCCAGCAAGGTTGTGGCCAATCTGTGGGTGGGAAACTCGTACTTGTCGAGCGTCGTGGCCTGTCTCTGAATTCCATGGGGAACCTCTTCGAGGTCGGCGATCTGGGTGGACTTGACCAGGACGGTAGGAGGAAGAATGGGCTTCTGTGGCGGCTCGACGACGTCTTTAGGCGCCAAAACGTCTTCGTCCGAGGACGAGTCGACGAGCTCGGAGTGGATCCGGGGGATCTTGGAATGGTATGCGCCCTTGTCGGTGGATTCGCCCTTCTTGGTGGTGGAAGGGTGAGGCGAAGGAGCATCCACGGCGTTTCCCAAATCCGCCAACACGTAGGGCTGAATGGGCATGTTGTTGGGGATCTCGGACGAGGGCGCCGTGGGCTCGATATTCCTATTTAACGAGGGGGGCAAGAAGTTGGGGTCGTTGGTGGGATCCATTGCTGTAGTGGGTGGCTATTGAGGAACGGCACTAGAGGGGGTAGAGAGTCGGGGAAAAGGGGGATCTGAATGGAATGATGTTCCAGAAAGCGAGCTAACGGGTATTTGCACGCAGGGAGATCGTGGTCTATGGAACTAGCCGCTTGGTTCTAAAGGAAAAAAAACGATAAAGGCCGTGGTCCACAGTTAATTTCAAAAAATTATATCTACAATCTTTGGTCACGAGACTTCCCCAAAATTTCCGTCAGGTCCCACCAGAAAACAACAATTGCAGGTGCCAAACTCCGGGGAATTGGAGGAGGAGATTCGGAGTTAGAGGAACAATTGAGACATGAAAAGTCTCGATTCTTTCAGAATGTCAAAGTTGTCAAAGGCGTTTAGAACTTGAGCAATTGCGGTCCGTTTCAGGCCCGAATCATGGGGCAAGGTGGTCCGGCTGAACCCCGGAGATTTAGTATTTTAGTGCGATAAGTAAAAACTTTGGTAGACAAAAAATATCGTCACAGACAGGATTCGAACCTGCGCAGGTAAAACCCAACACCTGAGCTGCTAATAGCAGGGTGTCGCCTTAACCACTCGGCCACTGTAACTGTTTTCTGGGGTAGATGGATTTGGGAGGGACATGTGAGTGGGAGATGAAGGACACTAAGTTAGAGAAAAGGACCATGGAGAGATTATAATTGGTAGGAAAATAGAAGCATGGTGTGTGGCGTAGATGGAGAGAGACTTTCTGTAAATTATTGCTGGTGTCATTTCTTTCTTCGTGAAAATCGCAGAATTTGGAGAATGTTCAAGAATTTCCAATAATTTCATAATTTTCCGAATCACTACAAATAATTCCAAAAGCGCAAGAGGACACGATTCTGCCCTCCACTACTCGTAAAACCCCATTTCACCGTATCTATTTGTCTCTGGGGCAATTTTTCACCCTCCTCTGATCCAAAAAAAAAGTATCCCAGAAAACGACCCCTGAAGGCATAAAAAGGCTACAAAAACACTCCACCCCACCTCCGCCCTCCTACCTTCTTCCCCAACCACATCTCCAACCCCAAACGCCCCGACCACCCCCTTTCGTCGCCCGTTCCAACTACCGACCCAAGCGTCCTGCATACAACCCGGACTATAGCTGATCCTTTTCTCCTCGTCTTCTCACCAATGACTTCCAATCCCCGGGTCAGACCCGCCAAAAAGCTCATCCAGACCAGTGCAAAGTGCTCCAAAGAAGGCACTGCCTACGGCCAGTGCGTCTTGAACACCTACAGCACCATGGCCAAGGGCTCCTGCGAGCAGGAGTTCCTCCGGTTCAAGCAGTGCATCTCTGCCCACATCAAAGGCAAGAGCTGGTAGGCCCGAGAGGAAAGGGCTTAGAGCCAGCGTGCCCAGCCATCAAAAGCGGAGGAGGAGGAGGAGGAGGAGGTGAGGAGTGTGTGTCTATTGTGCCGCAATAGACGAAGGAGAAAAGCCAGTGGTGAAGAACCACTGAAACTTTACAAACGACAATCCACACTCCACAGCAGATACAGTTGTGTAGATCTTCTTCCAGTCAGACTTGATGTCTCCAGATTACCGATTTACAGGCACACTGTTGTGCCTGACCAATAGCATCCTTCTTGCTACTCTCCAATTACATACAATTATACTCCACGTGATCGTTTCACACACAATAGACACTTGCACATGATAATGCCGCTGACGTAATCGGGTTCCTCGGCACCCTCACTTGTGGGGATTCTTCTCGCTATTCCTATCGGACTTGTTACCTGCTTCTTCTTGTTGTTCTTGTTGTCGTCCTATTCTCCACGCTGGCCACCATGATCAATATATCACGGCTAGCTGGTTACAGCAAGCAGGACATCCGAAATATCATCCTACTATTCAAAGAGGCCTATGAAACCAGCAACCTCACCATCAACTACCAGTCACGGCCAGTGATCCTCTTCTTGAGCACCCTCGTGTCGACGTTCGGCCTAGGCGTGTTCTTCACCCTCCGCAACGCCTTGTCCAAGTACCGCGAATACATCAACAACCGCAAGTTGAACCGCCCCAACTTGATTCGCCAGTCGTCCACCATCCTCAAGAACGGGTCCCGTGAGATCCTCATCCCCAAGGGCAAGAACTCGTTCACCCGCATCATCATCCCCAAGCCCAGCCTCGACCAGTATGCCGCCGACAAATACTTATACAAGGAGTTCTTGCTCCAGCAGAAATACTCGCAGAAGACCATCTTCAACTCCAAGTTCTTGAACCAGATCGCCATCATCTGGCGCATCCTCATCCCCAAGTTCTCGTCCAAGAACACCTCGCTCTTGCTCTCGCAGTGCTTCTTCTTGATCTTGAGAACCTGGTTGTCGTTGTTGGTGGCCAAGTTGGACGGTCAGCTCGTCAAGAACTTGATTGGCGGAAACGGCAAGAAGTTCGCCAGAGACTTGATCTACTGGCTCTTGATTGCATTCCCCGCGTCCTACACCAACGCCGCCATCGTCTACTTGGAAAACAGGCTCTCCTTGAGCTTCAGAACCAACTTGACCCGTTACATCCACGACATGTACCTCGACAACGTCATGGGCTACTACAAAATCGGCTTGAACGGAAGCGACATCGAGAACATCGACCAGTACATCACCACCGATGTGGCCAAGTTCTGCGACTCCATCTGTGGCTTGTTCTCCAGCATGGGTAAGCCGCTTGTCGATTTGATCTTCTTCTCCGTCTACTTGAGAGACAACCTTGGTACCGGTGCCATTGTGGGTATTTTCACCAACTATTTCATCACCGCCATGTTGTTGAAGAAGGCCACCCCCAAGTTTGGCAAGCTCACTGCCCAGAGAACCCACTTGGAGGGCCAGTACTTCAACCAGCACCTTAATTTGATGACCAACAGTGAAGAAATCGGTTTTTACAAGGGATCCATCATTGAAAAGACCAAGTTGAAGGAAAGCTTCAAGAAGTTGTTGAAGCACATCGGTAAGGAGGCTGACATTTCCTTCTACTACTCAGTCTTGGAAGATTACGTCTTGAAATACACCTGGTCCGCCTGGGGTTATATCTTTGCTGGTTTGCCTGTTTTCTTGGACGAGCTCTGGCCCGCCGAAAATGCCGACAAGAGCGAAAAGGCCAAGGAGGTTGACCAACGTCTGAACATGAGACAATTCATCATCAACAAGAGATTGATGCTTTCGTTGGCTGATGCTGGTTCCCGTTTGATGTATTCGATTAAGGACGTCTCTGAATTAACTGGTTACACTGAGCGTGTCTTCAACTTGTTGACCCAATTGCATAAGGTTCATTCTCCTAGATTTGATTTCGGTTCTAAGTACGGAGTCAACGATCTTCGTGGTACCGTGCAAAAGAATTACCAAAACGGTATTAGATTTGAGCATATTCCCGTGATTATTCCTAGCAAGGAGGGTTCGGAAAACCCTCCATTGATCAAGGAATTGAACTTCCTGTTGAGCCACAATAAGAACTTATTAATTTTGGGTGCCAATGGTTGCGGTAAGACATCCATTGCTCGTATTGTTGCTGGATTGTGGCCCTTGTACCGTGGATTGTTGTCTAAGCCAGACGAAGACGACATCTTCTACTTGCCACAGAAGACTTACTTCCCCAACGGAAACTTGCGTGACCAAATCATTTATCCTCACAGCTACAGCGAAATGCTCGAGATGGGATACAATGATGACTATTTATTCCACATTCTTCGTGAAGTGAAGTTGGAGTACTTGCTCAAGAGAGAAGGTAACTTCAATGTCGTCAAGGACTGGAAGGATGTGCTCAGTGGAGGAGAGAAACAGAGAATGAGTCTTGCTAGAGTGTTGTTCAAGAAGCCCAAGTTGGTTATCTTGGATGAGAGTACTAACGCTGTCTCCACTGACGTGGAGGATTATTTATTTGAATTATTGCTGCGGAAGGACATTTCGTTCATCACGTTGTCCCACCGTCCTTTGTTAATGAAGTACCACGACTACATTTTGGAGGTTGAGAAGGACGAAACCAAGTTCCATGATTTGACATCCGAAGAGAACTTGAAGTCTATCGATAATGAGATTTCCGACATCCAAGCCAAGTTGAGTCTGGTTGAGAAATGGGAGAAGAGACTTGCTGACATCGAGCTGTACTTGGATGGAAACTATGATGATATTGCTGAGCTGGACAAGGACTACAGTAATTCTATTGGCATTTAGTTAATGCCGAATTTTCAGAGCGTGGAACATGAGATATATGGGATATATTCCAGTCCATAGCTCAATACCTATAAATATATTTAAATGATCATAATGCATATATGCCGAGTAGAATTAAATTGAAGCTAACTTCAAGGATTACCAGAGAGGCCAATCTTGCATAGATGGATAGCTTACTCATGATGTGATTGTTTAACTCAATAGGGCCAATGCAAATTCTTCAAGATTATGAGCAAGTGCGGATTTAGAGATGAGTTTTGACGGAATGGAAGCAGAGGGTTTATAGTTTAGAGCCGTTAGTCATGTTTCAGAGGAATATTGAGGAGGTAGAGAAGAAGGTGTATGTAGACAGATAGCGAGGAGAGGGCAGCCAGTAGATTCGTATGGAGTTTTGGGGAATTAAGTATAGACACAATTAGTGTAATTAGCGATATAATTAGTAATGTAATTGGTGGTTCAGTACGAAATAGAGCCAATTCTCTTGGCGATGGCGTACACAGAGAAACAATTGGAGGTGCAGTTCGTGGTGGAAATGCACCCATGCCGTCACTGGCCCCTGGGCTACCCGGGAAACCCCGGCTTCTCTAGAGCAAACGAAAATCCGTTTCCTTCTCGCACTAGTGACGACATCACCTGAAGCCCGGTTCCGGCCAACAGGCGGGAGTTCTCTACAGAAGCCACCTACGTATGGCAAGTTCACTGACTTGAAAGCCCAATCGCTCCCAGCGACTTCCAGCCCAACTAGCACTGTGAAAAGCTGCCAAAAGTGTCATAGAAGCTTAAAATGCATAGAAGCTAGACTTTGAGATGGGCAAAATCAAGAGCCAAAACACACCGTAAAACAGTATCCGTTTTGGCATTTTTGTCCTAAGCCTACACTACTGCAAGACCCATCCACGACTGGCCAATGAGTCTCGGCCTTTGCACCCAACGGAACTACAGTCTATTTCATTATAGTGGCGATTCTCGTCATCTCTTCCGAATTGGGCCTCAGGTAATTTGTCCCAATTCGGCGCGTAACGCATAGAACACGTTTCAACCGAATTAGGGCCCAGACCCTCGGGTTGGACCCCAGGAAGCAGGAATAGCGGCCAGGAAACGCCAGAAACACACTGGTGCCTTCGTATCGATCAAAATGCCTCTTTTTCCGCCGCTCCAGCACCCCCAGGCCCGTTTCTGGCCCTGCTCCACAATTGTTCTGGTTCCTGATAACGTGACACAAAGCCCGGCAAAAAAAACTTAAGGGATGAACGTCGTGTTGTATTTTTACCCTACAATTGTGCTAACACGAAAGTAACAGTAATCGATTCTTCGTTTCTTCCCAAGGCCGTTTATTGTGAGTTCTACTGTTCACGGATACTCCTCCCTGCATCCGTACCTGTCTGTGTATCCATCCACGTCTGATTGACGCGTATATTCCCACAGCACCACCAGTGGCAAACCATCCTGTTACCATGGCCGAACCTATCAGAAGCAAGAACGGAGACATCTCCAAGGCGCCCACGCCCCAGAACACCCCCTCGTCGCTTGGCACGTCGTACCTCAAGCAACAGCCTCCCACGGTTTCCACCATCAACGAAGAGAACGAAGACGTGACCCAGCAGTTGGCCAACAACCCCGCCTTGTTGTCGATGATCCAGGGCAAGTTGGGCTCCTTGGTGGGCCAGCAGAGCGGCTACGTCGAGGGCTTGTCCAAGAAGGTCAAGCAACGTGTGTACGGCTTGAAGTCCGTGCAGCAGCAGCAGATGAAGCTCGAGGCCGAGTTCCAGAAGGAGTTGTTGGAGTTGGAGAAGAAGTACTTCAAGAAGTACGAACCATTGTACCTGAGAAGAAAGAAGATCATCAGCGGTGCTGAGGAGCCCACGGTCGAGGAGATCGAGGAGGGCGAGTTGTTGCACGAGGAGGACAAGGACGAGGAAGAGAAGCTCGCGGAGGTCAAGGAGGAGGACGAGGACGATGAGGACGAGGAGGACGACGACACCGCGGGAATTCCCGGCTTCTGGTTGACCGCGTTGGAGAACTTGTCCACCGTGTCGGAGACCATCACCGACAGAGACTCCGAGGTGTTGCAGAGCTTGAGCGACATCCGCATGGAGTACTTGGAGACGCCCGGGTTCGAGTTGATCTTCGAGTTTGCCGAGAACGAGTTCTTCTCCAACCAGATCTTGACCAAGACCTACTACTACCAGGCGGAGTTGGGCTACTCGGGAGACTTTGTGTACGACCACGCCGACGGGTGCGAGATCAACTGGAAGTCCAAGGAGTCCAACGTGACGATCAACATCGAGAGAAGAAAGCAGAGAAACAAGACCACCAAGCAGACGCGGACGATCGAGAAGTTGACGCCCACCGAGTCGTTCTTCAACTTCTTCGACCCCCCCAAGCCCCCCAAGCGTCCCGAAGAGGACGCGGACGAGGACGCGGAGGACGCGGAGGACGATGAGGAGGAGGACGAGGATTTGGAGGCGCGCTTGGAGTTGGACTACCAGTTGGGAGAGGAGATCAAGGACAGATTGATCCCCCGGGCCATCGACTGGTTCACTGGCGACGCGGTGGACTACGGGTTTGCCGAGGACCTCGACGGCGACGAGGACGAGTTCGACAGCGACGAGGGCGACGAGGACGACGACAGCGACGACGACGACAAGCCCAAGGAGAACCCGCCCGAGTGCAAACAACAGTAAATACGCCGGTCGCGGCACATGCATTCGGAGTTGGTGCAGAGGGCCATGTCTGCACTTTCACATGGCCCAGGGGCGGCGTCTGAGGGCGAGCCTGTGTTTAGATAAAAGGTCCGAGGACTATGAGCATTTGCACTGTAGAAACTCCGATGACCGGCGAAAGAGAGAGACGAGAAGAAACGAGACCAGCCGGAGCCGAGCCGACGGGGGCACACTCCGTTGCCAGAGAACGATCTCCTGGTGTCCGAGGACCCTGGTTGTGGTGACACCGCCGGCCGCCTTGGCCTGATATGGACCAGCGAACAATGTGTGAAAAATCCATCAACCTGCACCCAGCCGGGGCCCTCCGGAGAGGCTAGCAGGAGCTCCTGCCTGTTCCGATTCGATTCGATTCGGTCCACCGCAAGTCTGCCGGACCTGGCCTCAGATGTAAATCCGGGCCCGACCACATGCGACACCGGACCTCCTCCCAGACCACATGCTATGGAAGGAAGATAATATACCACATTCCTGGTCCTGGGTAGTCTATTGTGAGGGAGAATTTTGGCGAGAGCAACCACATTAGCGGGAGTTAGCGCGTAGTGAGAGAAACAATGAGTGCGTAAAGATAAACCTCCGAATAGTGAATAGATGAGCAGAGAATACATGGCAGTATGACGATGGAGTTATGGAGACAGTGCCCCCTATGTGTTTGGTTGTAGCTGTAGCGTGTAGTATGCATCCGATCAGATCGGACGCCGAGATCCTCCCGGCATCTCCCATTAGCCCATTTGCTTCTCGGTTCCGAGGACCGCCGCAGTGTGGCAGGAGGGTGGTGCGATAGCAAAGTCACATGCAATCGGCACATTTGTGGTATTGCTTGGTGGCTGCTATCTCATCCCTTGGTCAGTATAAGAACCAGGCATCCGGCCATTACTATCGAAGTATCTCACATAGCACAGCTGCAAGGTCCATCCTCCACCACCACCACCGCTCTTCTCTCTATCATGTCCGCTGTTTCCTCCAAATTGGTCGCGTTCCACTCCAAGTCCGTGGACCACCTCTTGTCCTACTCCTACGTGGACGCGGTGGTCAAGTTCTTGTTGTCCTTCAGCGTGGTCAGCTTCTTGTACGCCCAGGTGTTGACGCCCTTCTGGGACGCAGTCAACCGCCACTTGATCCTGGCCAACGACTTCATCGCCAAGCCGCTCTCTCGCGCCGACTCCGTGGTGGACGAGGTGGTGTTGTCCCACTACGTGGACCAGGTCGCGTTGCGCTACCCCGTGGACTACGCCCACCAAGTCAACGTGCGCTACTTGAAGCCCACCAACGACTACTTGTACGACCTGGTGGTCAACAAGTACTTGCCCGAGGCCGAGTACAAGTTTGACGAGGGCCTCTCCGAGGTGGCCCGTCTCTACTCCATCCTCAACCAGCTCGTGCTCCGCGTCAAGAACCAGGTGTCGTCGCAATCCTCCGCCCTTTCCAACAAGATCGTGTCCACCTACAACGAGGAGATCAAGTCGGTTGCCGGCACCGAGCCCGCCCCCACCCTCTACAACAACTTGACCGCCTCCTACAACACCGCCACCAAGACCCTCACCTCGTTGAACGAGAGCCACATCAAGCCCTTGCGCGCCCAGACCCAGGACTACGTGCACGAGGTGGCCACCACCACCAGAAGCAAGGCCGACTCGTTCATTGCCGAGGCCAAGCAGACGGTCCACAGCAAGACCAACGGCTTTATTGCCGACTCCACCATCTCCGCCTCGGCCTAGGCTGGGGGTGTTGCTGTGGCGGGGGCGGCCGCCCGCGCCTGGCTGGTCTTATAGAGTCCTCCCCGACCCCGAGTCTACTACTTTCTTTGATTGCCTGTTTCTAGCTCATACCCCTTGAAGGTGGTTTAATCTATATCCTATGTGTTACCAACGTGAACCCAGTGCCCCAAGCATTATTGTAGACGGCCTAAGAGAGCTGTGACACTCCTTAGCGTTATGATTTAATTGACACCCCTAAAAGCGTTATGATTTGGTCGACTCCCCCTAGGCGTTTTGTTTTGGTCGACTCCCCTAGCACTATCTTGATTTGATGCCCTTACCCGTATCGCTTGCTGGAACCCATATCGCTTGATCCCCCTAGTTGCGTTTCTCCATCTCCTAGTTGTATTCTTTGATGTAGTCAATTCCCCCCACGCACTGCGGCACCGTCAACTGACCCCCTAGCGACCTGGCAATGGCCACAGCAACACCCACCGTGCGCGGCGTCACGTCGTGCTCCAAAATAAGACCCTGGTTGTTGTGGGCATGGCGGAATCGGCTCAACTCGGAGTAGATATCGCTCTCGCGGCGGGTTCGGCGCCCGGGCACCCACCCTGATCCCGCCCCCAACTTCCAGTCCAGCAGGTCAAAGTCCCACACCACCGTCTGCATGCCAAACTGGCGCACAATGGCCCGCACCCGTTCGTCAGTGCCACCGTAGGGCGGCCGGAACCACTTGGGGAGGTGCCCCGCGGTGGCGTTCATGGCCCAGATGCTCCACTGCACTTGGGCCACGATCTGCTCGTTAGAGAGGGCAGGGAGAAACTTGTGCGACCACGTGTGGGAGCCCATGACGTGCCCCTTGGCGGCGGTGTCGCGGTAGATGTGGGGGTAGTGGACGATGTTGATTCCCAAGGTGAAGAACGTGCTTGCCAGCGCCAACCCCGCGATGAGCTGGGGAGTGGCCGTCAGCGGACCGTCGTCAAAAGTTTGCGACAACCGCGGACAGGTGTAAACATCATCGTGGGCCACGCAGTTGTCACAATCAAACGAGCAGCTCTCGGGTCCGACTTCGCCACAATGGCCCTGCCGGTGCACTGGTACGTCCGGCACCACCGAGAAGTCCACGAAATCAAGCGGGATGTATGGCGGCTCAAACAGCGGCCATTGAGTGAGGCCAGTGAACTCGGTCAACCACGCAGGAAACGGGAGAACTGGCGCGTTCAAGCGGGTCACAGCTGGATCCGCATCCTCTGGAGCCTCCTGGATCGGGAAAGAAGCAACGGTGGCCACAATAGTGGCCACAACAAACACGCTGTGTATCAACATAGAGAAGAAAGTGATGGTTACAAACCCATTTGCAACCGGTTCAGCCGTGCGAAATAGGAAGGCGAAAAAACGCGATAAGCAGGGAAAGGATAAGAGAGCAACGATACAATGAACAAAACAAATGCCTGAAAAAAGACACCCAAATATAAGAAAGAAAGCAGTTGGAACAAACCTGGTAATGATAATAGATGGAAAAAATACGGCTATCGAATATGACCATACATGGACGATTAAATGGTAAGGATTCGGTGAAGATCAACAGATGTGGAAGAGTTGTGCGATAAGGAATATGCGGGAATGTAGGGCGTGAAAAAGAGAAAAGGAGAGGAACACGGAAATGGAAAATGGACCGACGGAGGAGGCTTGAAAGTCTATTGGGTTGTAGCGGAAGTCAGGCTGGCTGGAAAAAGTACGACACGAAAGTTAAACCTCGAAGCTTATGGAAATTGGCGTTCTGTGAGACATCAACATATCCTGGTGGTTGCTGTTATTAGGGGGAGGTGCTGGCTGTCGTAGAAGCTGTTCCTAGATTCTGTTGCTACAACTGTGCAAGTTTCTGTATGTTAATGAGCCTTGCTGATAGTGGTTCGATTAGTGGAGAAATCGCGGATGAAATCTGGTTAAACTTCTGTGACCACCAGTCTATCTCCATTTTGCTCGTTGGAAACTGCTACCCTAGACAGCTTTCTCACCAAAAGCTTGACACCACGATCTAGTACTGGAAGAGGAGATTAATGGCGACCTTTCCGCAAACAGATTTTCCTCACAGCACCAGCCTTGAATTTTCTATGGAATCACATACGATCATCAGGTTACCTGGGATCCGAGGCAATTATCTGGCGTTATTCTATCCAATCATCACCTTCTCATCATTCCACGGCAAAGTCCTAGATCCACATTGTCTACATTTCTTTCACACACACTTCACTAAGAAGAGTCGGGAAATTCTACCCGAATGACCTGATCATACCACAAATATGACCTTTCCACATTCAAACAGGAAGGTTGGAAGGTTGGTGAAAGATAATCAAAGACCGGCAAAAAATACCTGGATGAAAAGGATGGTACACATGTAAGGTACACCAAGTCTTCCAAACTCCGTTCCCCAACCCCTAATACCCCATAAATCGTTCCAAATGCCGAGAAGCGAATACATCTGGCAATGCCTTAAACTGGAACAGCTAGACTATGCCACCAAAACGAAATGGATCATACGACGCAACTGGAAAGCAACCATGTCCATCTTTCCTTCCATCAATTCTCATGAACATTGTAGTATCATTTCTTAACGGATCTCAATAATCTCAACGTTTTTCTCGATTCTCACTCTAATTATTATTCAGTTCATATCTAGACCATTTGCCTAATCCCAATGGAGCATTGCGCTTCTCCATTAATTTAGGCCTGGAACGTCCAATTCACCCAGACTCGATCGGCATTCTCACAATTGCTCTTCTATTGTGTGTAGCCATCAGGCACTCGAGCTACTCCACTTTTCCGACTAATTAGTCCCGCCACTCGGAAATAGGCGAGATTTGTAATTCCAAGACTATTTTTGAAAGTCAGTCATACGGAATCATATGATCAGGCATTTGTACATAACGGAGGTTTGCGGTGTGGATTGATTGATTAGCGCTATATTTTTCACTCCCATTCTGCATGGAAACGGCATTAGTGAAGCACTAGTGAATAATCTAGAACGCAGACAAATCCCTGAAATTCATGTCTGATATCGAGACCAAGTCCGTGGTGGAATAGGAGACCAGGTATGGGTTTTTGGAATTTCCAGTGCGGACAATGCGTGCTAATTATGCGTGATCCAGGTCTGAGCCCAAACCCTGCCAAATCTTGGACAATGTGGGACGCTTTTGTGGGTGGAATTTGTCTCTGTACCGGACCGGACATCCCAGCCTCACCACTTGCTTATCGGGATGATGCAAAATGAATAATGCCCATGGCCAGTCAGATAATTGCCTCAAATTCAAGTAGTTCAGATTAGCCAAGGGTGTCACAAATCAAATTGCCAAGGGTGTCTAATTGCCAAGGGAGTGTCTTTCTTGGGGGCAAAGGGCTTGTCTCAAATACTGTCAGGGCAGCGCTCACACTAAAATATAACATTACATACTAGTAGTATATTTCTAGTAATCTTACATTCAATCTATTCTAGTCACACAGACTTCATAATTACCCAACTGGTCACAATTATACTAGTACTTACACATCAGTACTCTTACTTCATAATTTTTAACAATTAGACTAGTCTTACTTTCACTAAATCTTACTTTCATTAAATCTTACTTTCATTAAATCTTACTTTCATTAAATCTTACGTTCATAAATCTTACTTTCACTAAATCTTACTCTCCCTATATCTTACTCTCTCTATATCTTACTTTCATTAAATCTTACGTTCACTGTTTTTTACCTTCACTGTCTTTACTTCACTATTTTCTACTTTCACTGTTTCTTATCTTTATTCTCCTACATTGCATATTCTTATTACCATATATTTTCTCCTATTCCTGTATTATACTCCGGAGTCCCTGTGCCCGCATGGGGATTCTATGTCTATAACCGTCCTATTTGCGGAGCATGTCCATTTCCTGGCGCAAGCGTGCCACCTCCAAGCGCAAGTGCTTGTTTTCGTCGCAGACATGGTCATACGACATGATCGAGCCCGCACGACTACGGGTCCCGGGGCCGAGCTTGGACGTGGGACTGGGGTCGCGGTGGTGGAGGGGGTGGTCGGACGACTCGATCAGCGCCGCCTTGAACTTCTTGAACATGTCGTCGTTGGCGGCGGGGCCCACGGAGTAGTTGCCAAAAAGCGCGCTGTTGCGCTTGTTGGAGCTGGGCCCAGGGCCGGGGGGTGGCGCGCCTGAGGCCGCCACCGACGAGATGGACGAGATGGAATTGCGGTGAGACGAGAGTGACGACGAGCGGCGCACCATGCCGGGCGAGGCGCCGGTGGCGGCGGCGCTGGCGCCGCCGTTGGCCTTGAGATGCTTGTTTTCCTGCTTCAACGTGTCGATTTCCTTCATCAACTTCAACACTATGGCGTCCTGCTCGCGCTCCATGAGGTCGAAGATCTGCTCGCTGTTGAGCAGCGGCAGGGTGGAGCCGGGAAGGGGCTCGGAGAAGGAATGGCGCTTGTTGATGGCGGGGGTGGCGGAGGAGGACGTGTTGCAGAAGCTGCTGCGGGCACTGAGGCTGGGCAGCCGCTGGATGGACGAGGTGGTGGTGTAGTTGTTGACGGGCTTGTAGCGGAGCTCGGAGTGGGAGTTGCGGGGCGAGTGCTGGGGAGGCACCACGGGGGTGTGTGTGTTGTGGGAGAGGTGGCCCGCGGGCGTGGCCTGGGACGTGTAGGGCGGGAACTGCACGGGCGCGGGCGTGGAGAAGTGGTTGTGGTTGGAGTTGGTCATGGCCGTGGCAAAAGCGTGGAGAAAGCCAATGCTATATATACTGCTGGAGGCCCTGGCGGTGATTTACTGGGGGCAGCGCACGACGGCCTGC